>BMAV01009006.1:40168-62743 GCA_019973955.1 Trichonephila inaurata madagascariensis
GATAAATTGTTCTTCAAACTCCATTTCAGATAAATTCAACTTTTTTTTACTCCTTTTTACTACCTATATCTTATGTTTCGATAAGTTTATTACTGCATCACGAAAAAAAATTTTTTATACATAGATTGTATTTACCTTTTTTTCTTAAATGATAATGGAGGTCCTCCACACACACAAACATCAAATTGCACATTAAATGATCCATGAAATTCTGACGGTTGGCAAACACTCCAATAAACTGCTTTCACGTTGTTTAATTAAACGGCGCTCTCAACTTGTGATGTGGAAACTATGGTATGTACGTAGAGTAATAGGTATAACTCTTCTCTTTGCTTGCCAACAATGGGTCTCATTTTTGTCAATCAACTGTGTAACTCTTTAATGATAATCTCATAAAATATAAATTTAAAGTTGTATCAAAACAAATGATTAATTAGTGGAAATATAAATACAATCGAAGACAAAATGCACTGTGAACATATATATTTTACTTTAGTAATTTTAAATTGTAAAACTGATCAAGAGAATTACTACGGCGGTTAGCTCAGTTCAACTTTTATTCACGGTTTCTAAATTCAAAACTAAAAACACATTTAAAAAAATCAGTTACAATTATATCAAAACAGTTAATAGTATAGAAATAAAGATATGTTCGCGCTCAGACATTAACATCTGCTTTCTTCACCTAGCTGGCAGACTGGTTAAGTAAGTATTCACTCGGCGAAAAGAGTGAGCACTATTGTTCACCTTTTTTACCATTCTCGTTACACTCCCCCTCTGGTTCCAAAGTATCGCCCTCGATAAGGAACCAGCAGAATTGTCTTACCTGGATCTTCCAGGAATGTAGTCGATAGTTAGCTTCTTCCCCTACACCTCTGAAGACCATCTCGGCGAGGTGGTGTACTATCAAACATTATGGCATTCTCTCCGGCAGTTCCTGTAGGAATCAATGGTTGCTTGAGTTGTCTTCCTCTTTTCTTGAGAGGTACAACAGGAGACTAGGTCTCTGTGTCATTCAGAAAAGGAGTTAAAGCTGATGTATGGTAGACACCTAAAGGTTTGTCACAACTGGCTACTACAAAGGTAGTGGAAGATCTCTGGGATAACACAATGTATGGCCCGTCTCTCCTAGGCGTGAGTTTTGCACTCCTGTTCTGACTCGCTTTACTTACTGGGTGAAGTTTTACCCATACCAGATAATTAACTTTATAGTTAGGACTTGGTCTACGTGATTTGTCTGCAAATGTTTTTTGACGATCTTGCCTTATCTTAATGTTTTCTTTAATTTGTGATATATATCCTTCAAAATGCTTTAAATAGGGTGTAAATTCAGGTACAAAATAATCTTTATGGATGACAGACCGTAGATCAGTATTTACTTGGTCCAAAGTTCGTAGTTCTCTGGCGAAGGTTAGGTATGCTGCCGTGTGATCTGTAGACTCACATTTTGTAGTATTCAGTGCAAACCTAATAGCTGGTAACTTTTCAAACCATAGTGTATGGTTGTTACCTAACATCATTACCAAGCGAGGTTTCAAATCCCGATTTTTTTCTTTCGACTGGATTTGCCTTTGGGTGATATACGGGAATGAGACTTTGATTGATATCCAAGACAAAACATAACTGTTGCATTACCGTACTCACAAATTGAGTCCCATTATTGCTTATTAGTCGACGGGGCACTCCGTACTATACGAAGACTTCATTTAGAAGTGTTATATGAATAATTGGCCAAAAATTATGGACAGTACTGGTCTAGATATTTTATCCAAATTAGTTAGGCTCGCGCGCGGTCAGAGGAAACAAATATGTCTCCAGTGGATTCCACACATGTGGGTGTACCTGGGAACGAAGTTGTTGATGAGCTGGCTGGTAGGATCTGTGATCTCTCTAACACCAGCTCCACTATTTTAACCCATTCGGAAATTCCTTCCTTCCAAGGAAATAAAATGAATTTGACTTGACAAAACCCTCCTGCTCACCACTGGTACGCAGCTAAGATTCCTGCCCTATCTATACAATGCAGGAGTTCAGGGCTCGTCAGACGGCCTTGGTGCGCTTTAGAAGCGGTCACCTGCGTAATATGACTTTTGTGCAGGGGGTAAAGTCTTTCTTTACCTGTCCCTGCTCTCTCCCTGCTTCTCCTGCTTCTGGACTGCTGGGGCATTTCCCTGTGACAGTTGTATGAACAGCAAGACCTGGTTCTGGAAGCGAAACAGAAGTGTTATGGTACATTCTTTAGCCGTATCTTGCTTTAATAGGAATAACTTAACCCATTTAAAAAAAATTAATTATTAATTTTAATTAAACCCCCAAAATTAAGAAATTAAGAAAAAAATTAGAAAAATGGTAAGAATTGCAATACAATTTTCCGATTAACGACATGTCTATAGTTCAATTTTTATCAATTTTACTGTACTAATTTTTAGGTTAAAGGATTCTTTATGCGTGAAGTAATATTTTTCATATCCATTAAAACACCCCTTTTTGATACATTCATCTTGACCAATACTTAATAATAGTAATATTTTTGTTTGAAATTTACATAATTTACTCTTAATATAAATATTTTATTTATAAGACTAAAAAAAAATTCGATGTTTATAATGTCTCTTTTCCTTTAATCTAGTGCATATTGATTATAATATTTTGCCGTTTGAGTTTCTTTTTGACAATGGCATTAAAAAACTGTTTTCCACTAAATGCATTTGCTCGTAAACCTCACTTTATTTACTACTTATTTTCCTCCTTAGAGAAAAATATTTTTAAAAGAAAAACAAATATTATTCAATAAAAAAATGGACTTTTTATTACTTCCTCAGAGTTACGCACTTTATCATCTATTTGCTTATTGAAGCATCATGCAGAGTTAATAAAAATGACAAAAATTGCAAACACATGATATGTAGAAGTATGTTTTAACTGTATATTAAAATTTATGAAAATATGAATGATACGAATTAATAAAAAAATCTAAGATCAATAAAATCCCACCATAAAAATATTTATCTACTCGAGAATTTGCATGAGCATATTTGATATATCAGACATATGAAATGTTATTGTATGTCATCCATATTTTATTATGGAAAAAGCATCCCTTATTTTCCTAGAAGATAAACAAATCATATCTTCTGTTAACCGATAAGGGGGAAAAGCGAAGGTATTAGATTGTGACGGTATATGAAATTATTAGTAGATGGGACTTCTAAGTCGCATGATGCATTACTGCTTATCTGAAAGCATCAGTATTAGATGTGTTGGCAAGAAAACAGATCACATCTCGAAAACTTTTGTTCCATACTAATCCGATATAATAACTAATCACATCTATTGAATAATAATGAAGTTTTCATGTAAAAGGATGCAGGTGTTGGTATCCATAATGCGCTATATCTCTAAAAAAATAAAATGTTTTTTTTTTCGTTGAACGTTACGTATGATATTATGATAGTCAAAGAACAAAGCCTGAAACCATATTAAGATATGTGACTACCTTTGGAGCCCTTTTTTTAAATATATAAGTGTTCAACTAAATAAATACTTTTTTTATTTGATACGAGACATAAAACTAGGAATTAAAATAAAATACAATTTCCAAAAAATTAAAAATAATTTTGGTTATATTGGGAATTTTGTGTAAAATATTAGTGAAATATTGCAGTTATGGTAAGCCTTGTATTGAAATTTCTAATAAATATATTCGAATAATACTTATACAGTACATAAATAACATCATTATCTGTGTTAGAGTATAAGATCTGTAACACTTTTGAAAGTTTTTAAATATGCAAAATGTTATGCAGAACTATTTCCTAAGAAATTAAAGATTTTTTTTTCAAACAAAAATCAAAAAATTACATTAATATACACAGATATTGGATTTTGATTCATAACACAGATAGAACTAAATCAAACATGTTCTGAAAATTTCAATTCAATATCTTAAAAAATATTTTGTGTAGTGATCTACTTCCGATTTAGTTAACTCCATTTCCGGTTTACTAATGATGCTATAAACTTGTTTCTAAATATTGTAGAAACAAGAATACAATATTTTTGCAATCTTAAATGTATGAGCTATAAAATAAAGGCAGGAAAGAAATTTCGAAAATTTTCACCAAAATGGTGAATTTTGGGCAGCTACATACCTTAAATGAAAATATTCTGAAATATACTTGGAATTGTATGAAATTTAGAATTTTTTAACCTATATTTTTTGTAATGACATTTTGTAATTGTTTTTGTTTCGCTTATAAAAATAGTTTAAAACTGAATGTTCTTGAAGTAAAATATATCGTTTCAAAAGTTAGCTCCTAAAAACCCATTGGTTCTAAGCTTTTGGAACACTTAATAAATCTTATCAGTACGTATAAATATGTATTCGCTGAAATATCTATCTGATGTTCCATTTCTTTATTTCATTGTCATGCACATAGAAAGGTACTTTATCATTTAAATGTTGAAATTCTAAATAAAGTATAATATTCATAAATATTCATATTTACTTTTTTGTTTCTCCTTTGGAAATTTGCAGATTCATAGTTCAACCTGTCAATGCTTTTAAATCTGTTTTTTTTTTTCCTTTGTTCATTTGTATATGTATACAATAAACAACGAACATTACTGAATCAGATAGCTGAGAGATATGGATTTGAATCTTATTCTGAATTCTAAGCTAACACATAGCCATATCAACGTTAATGGAAAACAACTCTGATGCCAAGTATTGGCTTTTAAATACACAAGTTTATTGCTACTTCTGAGTAGTATTTTCTGTAAAGTGTCAGTGAAGATTTATTCTATATTAATTTGTGTCACGTATAAGAAAAACAATTATTTTGAAAATATAGGTTTTAATAGTATATTAATATCTATTATTTTATGTGCGCAGAATAATATTTTATTTTACATTTCATTATTACTTTAAAAGTTTTTCTTCAGTTTGTTTAAATCAAAATGGGAAGTCTTGACGAAATTAATTTAAAAAGAAAATTAAGCATTTTTTAAAAAAAATATATATATTTTATTCCATGTACATATACACTGAATAACCATGCTTACATAGTACAGTTTTCAACAATTAAATGTCTTAAGCACACCTTTAAAATAATAATTATTATGGTAGTTATTATATTTTAAAAATGAATATTCTTATATAAATAATTTCAATAAAAATTTACGGAATGATTATACTCGCTTTTACTTTTCTTAAAGACTATTGCAGTTGTAGAAAGATATGAATATTTCCCTTTTGTAATTGGAGTGAATTTTCATAATTCTTTTTGAGCTCCAGTATACGGGGATATATACATTACCGCGTTGCCCATTTATAAAAGATATTGTTTACTTGATCCATTAAATTGAAGATGAATTGAATGAGAAGAACAGGAAGCTATCGTAAGCTGATGCTGCTAGACGTCTTAAAGTGTCTTGTAATGTTGATTAAAAGCACTAGGATCTATAATAATCCAAAGTTCAAGTATCAAAGCGACTTATTCTAAGCTAAACAAGATTATTACGTTTAAGATTAATTTCCGTCTCTTTCGTCTCGGAAGCAAAGTACACTTGTGCTTAAGTTCATTTTAACTCTTTATCGACCGACTTACTTATAAGTACCACTCACTTTAAAATTACATAGAATAGCCATTTTTTACGAATACGCTGGTGATACTTAGCAGAAATATAGAATGTGGCCGCGGTAGCCGAGTGATCAAGGTAATGGATCGTGGCTGGATTTGTCACGAGTTCGTGCCCAGTACCACTAAAGACACGCCGTGTAGAGGAACGATGCACGTTAAATCTGTCGATAGCTCAAACGTCCTGTGGAACGGTGCAGTGTGGTAGTTAGGAGAAAGGGGGGCCAACTCAGGTGTCATCCACGTCACTTGACCATGATTCAAAATTTTGTGGTCCGTCGCCAAACGCCCTCGAGTAGCTGAGCAGTGTAACGTTCATATTCACTCACTCACTGTCAATATAGAATAATGCATCGTAATTGCATTATATTTAGTGGATGGGCACGTTTTTTATTAAAACGTGTAATTTTCTTCACGAAAGTCATGTTTTTTTTCAATTCCTACTATTAGTTCACTCTCTCACTATATATATATATAATGTTCAAATTTCCAATCGATGATAAAATACTTTCTATTCATCCAATCAAGTACAAATACATTTATTTTTAAATTGTAGTAGATGACACACTTGATGTTAATACAGTTTTTTTTAAATATTAATGAATTAGTTAAATTAAAAAAGGAATAAATAGTAACAATTAAAAATAATAGTCCAACAACATATATAGAAAGGAAAATCGTTTCGTTGTGTTCCTGTTGCGCAATGGATAGCGGGTTGGACTTCTAATTAAAAGGTCGTGGATTCGAATCCAACCTAAGATGGCCTAATTTCTGACAATGTGATTTCTTTTTTACGATACTAGGATAATTAAATTTAATTAATGAATAAATTGTAAAAAACAAAAGAAAAAAAAATAATCCGAGACCATGTATAGAAAGGAAAATGGAAAATTGTGAGAAAAATTGTTTTCTATTTTGTCACTTAATATTTTGATTCTGTCATATACATTTACACGTATTTATATTAATTATAATTATTCAATAAAAGTATTTAAAATAAAAATTTTCCTTGTTGCCTAATTAAGGAATTAACTTATTTTTTATTACTTGTTTTATTTCTTTTCAAACTAGATTTTTGCATGAAATGTAATTTTTATTCATATCTCATACTTGATCTTTTATGTTACATGTAATTCAATTAATAACTGTTTAAAACATAATTCCTTAAAGATTTAAACGTAATTTGTTTATCCACAAATTATACATAACAAATGTAATTTATTTAAATTTTATGTTAAAGTCCATTCAAAGCTTTATTTTATTATTTCATTCATTCTTCATTTTGAATGAGTAAGCAAAATTGAGTTAATTTTGACACATATTTCTGCAAAATTAATGATAAAATTTGGACTAGGAATTTTGCTTGTGTTAGAAAATAATTTTATTACTTTGTAGTTAGTATTTTTAGTATTTCTCTTTTGAATATAATTCTATTTATAAGAAGGCAAGAGACAAAGATTAAGCCGAGATTATGGAGTCCGTGCTATTTTCTTCTTTTTTGTTTTTAATTCCTTAGTACGTTTTATTGGTACTGAATGTATTAAGTTTTTCTCAATGTTTTTTTTTTATTTTGTTTTTCAAAATACTCCTGTTTATTCAGATTTCGCTTAAAAATACATAAATTTGGAAACGTAATAAAAAACAAATAAATTTTATATCTAAATTATTTAAAAAATATATTTCCTAAAAAAATAATTTTAAAGTACATATTCTTCTCTGAGGTATTAATTGTTAAACTCTATTTCCCCATGAATTAAAATTTGTATTTATTCTATGCTTCAGTAAAAGAAATTTCTTAAACATTTTTCCAGATTTCAAAACACAACAAAATCTAAATTAATATACAAGGATGAAGAATCGTACTTTTTTTTTCAAATAGAAGTATATGAGACACAAATATTGAACCTCATTTACTGAGAAACTTGTCATATATCAAAAGGGTTGTGACTTTGGCATTTTGTCTCTTATTTCCTTAAGCTATTTAAACTTAAAGTTCAATATCATTATAGAAAATTATATATAAATTGAATATTGTCATACTAAAGAATTAAAATATTTTTAATTGAAGTGTACATCAATATTTAGTAAGGAACGGAATTTGGAAATATTTTTATGGGTCGAAAACAGTTTACATGTATTTTTTTTTTTAATATTTGATTCTATTCGAAAGAAAAATTGAGATTCTCAGAGTTTTTTTCTTTACAGAAGAATCCCAACTCTTCTTTCCAAACCTATGAATATTTTATAAACACAAAACATAGTAATCCAGTCAAATAGCTGTCGGATATCAAAATTCAGAAGAAATATCATAAGTATTTTAAAGTCTAATTCTTTCCTTACATCAAACTCTAAAAACTTGGAGAAGTGATTTAACTTATGTAAACATCCAGTATCAATCACTCTTATTTTTTGTGAATGAAGTTGAAAAATCAAGTAAAAAAGTTTGTGCATTAAATCGGCTACATGAGTTCAAAACCGACTACACATGCAAATGCAGCCTTTTTCTTAAGACCTGGATTCTTACATTAGAGGTTTTAAACTAAAAGAAAGAAACTGTGCTCGGAAAAAAGTTTTTTACTTTCGTTTTTATAAATAACAGTTAAATGTTTCCACCATGATCCTGCCATTTTCAGAAATCACACAAAATATCATGAAATATAAATCACATTAATCAAAACTATGACTAAGTACAAGCAGAATAAAATCAATTTTGAATTTTTGTTTTCCTGTTTTATGAAATAAAGATGTAAATTATTTTTTTTTTGAAATCCTATCTATAAATTTAAATAATTTTAAATTTATACAGTTCAAACTCACTCACTCACACTTAAGAAGTATATTAACATTATTCATCGCTTCTTACAAATTTTAATACATGATTGTAATTTTAACCGTGGTTCTTTTTTAATATAAGTTAGATTTTTTAATTTATGAATTTTCTATTTAGATCGTTTATATAAAAAAAAATTTAACATCTTAATAGACTCTGAAATGCAGTTTCCATTATCCTTGTTTTTTTAGGAATTTAAAAATAATTGCAATATTTTTTTACACAGATACATTTACATAGGATAAAAAAAATAAGTTATGTACTTCTAAAAAAATGTAATAAACAAAAGTATCTGTACATATTTAGTATTTACTTCTAAAGCTTAATATATAAAATGTCTTAGTTATTCACATATAATTTAATCTTATTCTATATTAAGTATCAGATTCTTTAGAAGAAAACAATCCTAAATCTGTAATCAATTGGGAATGCTACCGAATACTTAAGAAACTATACAGTTTTGCAGTTGTATCCGATAATTATGTAAATATCTGAAGTACTTTAATTAAATACGTAACTTCACTTTCAAAAGTAGACATATACAACTTTAATTAGCTGAATAAATTCAAATCTGATACAAAAACGCATTCTGTTCTTATGTTAATACTTTTCTTACAGTCAATAATTGAAAAAAGTAATTTAAATGGTTTAGTTGGATTCTGCAAGTAATTATTTAATGCATATTTAACTAGGAAGTTTAGTTTCATTTCTCCATTTTAATTATGTGTTGATGCTAATTGAAGAAAGAAAAATGTAATAAAATTGTCTGTGTATACAAATAAATGTCAAGAAGGGAGAAAAAAAATAAGTAATAAAAATAGTTTCTCTTTTGAAAAAGAAATACCAAAACACAATGTGCAAATGTAATCTATTAAAAAAATGTTTGATGTCATTCATACATCGATATCATATATTTTATAATATATTATATATCATATATTTTATAATATATTATTCGTAGCATATTCTGTAAATTTTGTAAGGGGACATATACTATTCGGATGCCAACAGCTAACTTATTTAAAAATTATTCATTGGTCTCTTTTTTTTGTTTCAATAATTAAAAGAAAGATCGAATTACTCTTATGTTTCTTTTGTGAATAAGACTAAGTTTTTTAGACAATAATTTTGAACGGGCAATCTCAAAACGATGTAGCCTTTTATGGAAATGCATCGATGTTAAAGATATGTGTATGTTTATAACATTATGTATTTAAATAATTTATGCTTTAAAATATTGCACTACTAAAATGAAATTGCTGTTTAACATACCGTTAAATAAAAATAACAAGCTTATATCTAGTTTATCTTGGATGTAATGTTTCATTGAGAAAAATTGATATATATATCTGAAAAAAATATTTATTTAGTACACTATGTGTAATATAACATTACATATATATAATTGAAACACCCATAAAAAGTTAATATGAAGATATTCTGTAAAACATTATATTTTTAAACAAAAAACATTTACACTTTATAGATGTAAAAATAAATTCTTTTAGATTTCAGGGAAACCAAATTATATGAATGAATACTACATGAACATCGTAATATGTATTTACATTAACATCTTTTCATAAATAATCACAGAAATTAAATATATATCATAATCACAATCAATATCAAATACAAAACATAATTTAATCACTGATTGTTGATGTAACCTGAATTGTGACAATAATATTATAAGTTTAATTATTAATAATATTATAAGTTAATATTTTAAGTTTATTTCCATAATCTCAATAAGAGACTGATGCATGTTTACAATAAAATATAAAAATAAAGCAGTAGAAATTTATACTTTTTGTACCAAAATAACATCAAAATACCCTCGTGAGCATTTTTAGTTCGATTTCCAGAGATGAAAAAAGCAAATAATGAATTACAATTTATTACACTGCATAAATATCACAGCTGCCTTATCATTTTTGTGGATAGTATAAGGTTTCTAAAATTAATACAAAATAATACGCCGAAAAACCTCGCATTATGATCATACCTCATCCAGAATCCTAGGTACCTCATACCCCAGCTCGACTGGAAACAAAACCTTGGCACAAGCGTAAAGGATGTTCGCTTGTTCAAACGTAGTGTCCCTAACCATGTAGTATTTAGAGGGGAATGTGGAGAAAGAGTTTATCTATCAAATTTACCAAAGGTCAAAATTTGCCATGCTTGGCGCTTTCGAACATCGATTTCAGACACAACACATTGCTTTTAGAAATTGGCTCTAATAAAATGACAGACTTTTTCCAGCAGTTTGCTGGTCACTGCGCATTGACTATAGAAGCGAATGAAGTAATTTATTCAATGTTTGTCAGACCAAAGGGCTACAATGGCTGATATCACTAAAAGCTACAAAAGTGACAAACCAGACGGTTTGTCCCGACACGTAGACACTGCTGTCACCGCAAGCCAGCCTCAAAATTTTGTCCCTACACGAATGGTATGTCATTGTCTACAGCACCTGCAGTGAACCATGAGACATCGATATTGGGCCAAGAATAATGGAAGAAAGTCGGCTGTTCTGACAAATCATATTTTCTGATCAAAAAGCACGAATGCGCTGATTACAACTAACACTCGGATGCCACGCGATGATCCTGATATTATGGAGTGGGAGATGAATTCATGAGGGACATTAGGACCTATCCTCCCCTTAGAGTTATCACGAACCGGGTGCCTAATTGCGACCTCTTTAGACAATAGTGTTCTCTTTGTTTTAGTCGCTGTAAAACATGGCATAAGAGCTTAATCTTCAGGGAGTGGTTCGTGGAACCATCTGGTGAATTTCAAGTCCTATCTTGGCCTCTGAATTCTCCCGACATGAATTTGTGGCCCCCTCTTGCAAAATCGAATTATTTTTACTAGCCTATAAATTTGGAATTCGGACAAGTTGCTGAGTCCAGACACCTAAAACTACACAACATCATCTTAATGCAGTGTTTCTCAAACTGTAAGGCGCGCCCCCTTAGGGGGCGTGATAATCCTGCAAGGGGGGCGCGAGCTTATCAGAAAGTCGAAAATTAAAGATTATTTTTTTAAAAAAATTATTAATTTACTGAAAGCAAGCAAAAAAATTTTCGTTCTGATATAATAAAAATAAAATGCACATTTACATTGATATAATACACTTATAAATGTATCGGTACTGCACAATGTGTTCCATAATTAATTTAACAGTACTAAGTTAAGGACAAGTTTAATAATTACCAGTGATCCTATGGGTATGCCATAAAATTATATACAAAATTTAATATTTATCTTAATGATTTGTATGGGGTTTATAATTAGAGTAGCATAGAAGCTTTACGTGAAAGTATATTATTTGTGAATTCAGTACATTGTAATTATATGAAGGGGGGCGCGAAAAAAATTACTATTGAAAATTGGGTCGCAAGTATAGAAAGTTTGAGAAGCACTGTCTTAATGAGTCAATGACATCTCGGGTATTTGCATTTTTGGTGGTGAAAGGCTATTTGATTTCATACCGAACGGCTGGTCATAATGTAAAGGAATATGAAAAGAAAGATTTTGTATTTGTACATCACTGTAATTATTCAAATATTTTAAAGTAGTATTAATCTGAATTTTTCTTATTTCACTTTTTCACGGATATATTCTTTTTAAAAGCACACTATTTTTTATAATGTAAGAATGAGTAAGCGTAATACATAAATATGTAAAATAAAATCAATATTTTATTTCAAAGTATATGGATAATTTTGCAAATTATTTGGAGCATTATTTTTAAACTTTATCATTTAATTATGTGAAAATATTGGCAATTTAAATATGAGTCCCTTTTCAATATATATATTGTTATATTTAATCGTTTATTTTGAAAAATAGTACAGAATATTATGTTTTTTTAAACCATTTGTTAGTGATGGTGCACATTAACTTCTCTTTTTTATTTCTATTGTGTGTGTAAAGATTGAATTGATTAATATATAAGAATAATTGACTCAAAGATTCAATTAGCCTACTAATTTAGTTAAGAAAGTGAGAAAATAGTTGTCTAAATAATGCTATTCAGCAAAAACACAAGTTGAACTAAATTTCAAAGTGAAATCATGTTAATAAATAATCTAAAGTGAATACAATTTTCAGCAATCAATAAACGAGAAAATCCTTCCTATTATTTTAAATTACTCTAGAATGTTATTACCCCATCAGCATTTAAAAATGAATCAAGATATATACGATATAAATCAGTGCTTCTCAAAGTTTCAATATTTGCGACCCAATATTCAAACATAATTTTCATCGCGCCTCCCTTCCTTACAATAACAGTGCATTGAATTCACAGTAATACTGTATTTTGAACGCTAAAGCTACGATGCTATTTTAACCTTTTAAGTGACCCTGGCGAGTATAAATGTCTCGTTCACCCAAAGCAATGATTGCTCCAGACGTATATATACGCCTTTTCGAAGTATGATATTTTCTGTGTATTGCTATTCATTAAATTAATCTGAAGGCTTTGGAATGCAATAAAAGGACCTTGACAGTGTTTGTGAAGGATTTACTTATTTCAGAAAAGGCTTTTACTTTTTTATTCCTTTCCATCCTCCCTCAATGCACGACATACGCGTGTCTATGTGGAAAACGGTGGCATTGGAGAGCGAATCATGTAACTTTTTATCGGCAGTTAAGAGATTAATTATAAACTATTCAAATTATCAAGATAAGAGTTAATTTTTTGAACATAACTTTGTTTACGACTAGCCCATGGAGTAACTGGTAATTATTAAACTTGTTTTTTATATTATTGTAATATAAATTAATTATAAAACACATTGTGCAATACTAATATGTTTACAAGTTTTTATATCAGTGCTAATGTGCGTATTGTATTTCTTATTATGTTAGAATGTATTTTGTTTGTTTACTTTCAGTGAATTAATAATTTTTTTAAGAATGATCTTTTGTTTACGACTTTTTAATACGTTCGCGCCCCCATAACGGAGTTATCACGCCCCCCTAGGAAGGCGCGCCCCACAGTTTGAGAAACACTGATATAAATGATAAACTTCTTAAGCACTGAATTAAAAGTGTTACTTTTTTTTTCAAACACTTGTTTTGAAAATTGAATATTTATACACATCTGTTCCATTAAAAAATATGAAAGTAATAATTTTGAATTTAAGTTCCTATTGTGTTGTATTTAACAGTAATTGCATATGTTTGTTTTTAGTATTTTTCACCACCATAAGAAGAGTTAAGAGTTAAATTAATACTTTTAAACCAATACAAAAACCAAAAAATGTTGACTGTTAAGTTTTTAAAATTTAATTTTAAATCATATTAAATTTTACTACACACAATTAGGCAACAAGCATTTAAGTGAGGGAAAAAAAAAGGTTTTATGACAACTTTTTAATTTTAATAATATCTACTTTTAAATAAGAGAAATGTACTGTAGTTTAAAACACTAAAATTTAAAATATTTATCCTTTAAAAATATATTTCAATAAGAATTGATCTCAATAGCTCAGAATTTATATAAATGGCTTGAATAAGTTTTAAAAATATAGAATGAGATTAAATATATTTACCACATTACTTATCTAATTTCTATACTAGATCTAGATGAGCTATAAATAAAAAAAAAAATTATAAATGCATCTATATATATAATATTAGTTAAGCTCTTAAATTGTAAATAGGTAAAACAGATCTAATTTTTTAAGTTAAAGTACAGCAGTAAACAAATTTATCTTACACTTTTGCAATGTTATATTTACTTCGACAAAATGGCTTTTAGCACTTATTAGGAGGATTAGTGATTTTCAATTTTGAATTTTATTTATCCTTTCTGTTCTTTACTTTTTACTTTTGTAAGACCTATAGTTAAGATCACAGATTTTCATCTTCATGAATCAAAGTTTTTAGTGAAACATTTCAAAATGTGACATGTGTGGCTACACATGTAAATAATGGGGATAAGGGAAGATGGATGGAAAATTGGTCAGTTATTTTACCATTAAATTTATGAAGTATGTTTTTTATAACAATAAAACAAAAATATATTTCTTACAAATATAGAAACATAAAAAACGAATATACATATAAAAATAAATAAAATTCTAAGTCAGTATATTTATATTTCAGATCATTCAGTCTCTTCTGTATTTCCAATTTTCTGTCTTTTTTATCAAGAAGGTAGATTGACTTAAAGGCAGATTGCGTTTAATTTCGTTGCCAATCCATAGAGAAAGTCTATTATCCATTTCATATATTGTAATATTTCTAGAATGGATAATTCTATTTGCAGAGCTGGTCGTAGTTACAGTTGCCGATAGCAGTATTTTTTCTTTATTCTTAAGAATGGTCCTTATTGTTGAATTTGCCAAATCCAATGCAGCACCAATGTGAGTATCTAATCTTCTAATCACTTGCATTTTAGTTTCTAGTGAAATGTTTTTTCTTGTAGATTTATTTTCGTGGTTTCTATTGTTACCCATGATAAAAACTATAAATACTAATATTTATCAATATAGAAATTGTTGTATTATCTAAATTTATAATTACAATAACGTCAACAAATGTTTGAAACGATGAAAGTATGTTCGTATAACACAACAGGAAAGATGAAACACAGATAAACTGCTTCGGATATCGGGAAGCCTAACGCTGCGTGCAATTTCGGGGAATCCCACAATTAAAAAAAGAGCGTTAAAACGAAACAGCGCTAAAAGAAACAGCGTTAAGCGGGGTCTTACTGTATCTACTACAA
Organism: Trichonephila inaurata madagascariensis; assembly: GCA_019973955.1. Taxonomy (NCBI): domain Eukaryota; kingdom Metazoa; phylum Arthropoda; class Arachnida; order Araneae; family Nephilidae; genus Trichonephila; species Trichonephila inaurata. The sequence goes on from BMAV01009006.1 coordinate 55,389, forward strand.
AGTCTGTTCCCAATAGCTCCCATTTTCCTCAAAGTCCTATGTCAAAAAACACTCATTAAATGATTTATCTTAGAATAATGAAATTTACGCATAATTATTTGAGGATGATATAAATATAAAAAAAAATATTGCGTTTTGATATAGTACATATTTTTTTTATTAATCCTAAATACTGAATATCCTATATGTGATATGAAAAGTGATCTTATTCTGGGCCATTAAAAAATGCCGATTCCCTTGAATGTAAAAATCACGTATTAAAAATTGAAAACCTTTCTGTTGCTACCAATGCCACCTGATCGGCAAAGCCCAGACCAAGGCCCACGAAATTCATCATGGTAAAGGGCTAAGTGACGCCTGTCGTTAGCCGTAGCTTTGAGGGAGAACATCCTGGGGTTGCTCAGGGGCATCCTACCTCTTTTCCTCTTCCACCAACCTCACGAGAGGACTTGCGGCTCGACGGCTATTTAAAGAACCCCATGCCACAAAGGCACTATACATTTACAAACATCCATGTTTTCTCCGGGATTCTAACCCAGTCCCAACGGCACAGAAAACCTTTCTTTTTTAGGTAAATAATTTATCGCTCTCACATAACTCTTAAATTGTGGAAAGCAGTATCATTAGAAAACAATTTTTGCAGAAAATGTGGTATTATTCAAGTTTCTACTAAATATTTTGGGAAAACAGAAATGATGTGAAGCATAAATCCTGTTCTAAATTAAAACCAAACTGTAAATACCTTGGAATATAATGAAGTTCGCGTGTGTTAAGACTTGTATTCTAACACTAGCCTTACATAATATCTCGTATACCTATAATTACGATCATCAGTCATTTTGACCGCTTATCCCAAATATCATAGAACGCGAAATTTTTACTAATATTATGTTAAATTTATGAGTTAGTTTTATTATTTCTTTGTTAAATAAGGAAATATAAATATTTGAAAATACTAGGATAATTTAACATATTTAAGAAATAAAGCAGTCATAATTCGAACAAGATGTTAATATTTTTAAAAAGTGTCTCACAAATGTTTCCAATATGAAATATATATATATATAAATGGAACAAGTTTATATTATTTGGTTCAGAAGTTGTACAGAATACTAATCTTTTTAATTTTATTTGTAGAATTTCTATAATTTCTGTAGCCCTCATTCTGTGTCTGCATGCATTTATTTGGAATTGTTTACGTTTATGGAATGATATATCAACATCATAAATTACATTTGGGTTAGAAACGTAAGTTTGACGGTTTTTGATGAAAGGTATATCTTTCGAAACTCTTCCAGCTGATGCTTTATATCCGGTTATCTCCTTATAAATTATCCATGCATTTACAGCTGTCAAAAGGAGGACGTGGGTAGTCTAGTAGTTAGAATATCAAACTCGAGATCGGAGGGCCTGGCTTCGATTCCTGAGGCCACCAAATACCCTCCTAGTACACACGAAGTACGTGCCCGTTAAATCAGTGGGTCTGAAAGTCTTGTGGGTGGTCGCCGCAGAAATCACGGTGCAGGGTGGAGAATATATTTCATTCCCCTCCAGGAAACATGCCTAAATTGTGGAGGTGAAAATAGGTGGTGTAGTCATCTAACATGTAGAAGCCCAACCAGGCTATTGCAACTTTCCTTCCTTCCCTGTGGGAAGGACACGCCAAAAACAACCACAGCGGTACGATCAAGAGTATTAAATTAATGAAAAAAGACTTTCCAAATGCAAAAGATGATTTCACTGAGAGATTTAACACGCATCGTCCCCTTACACAGCGGTACTAGGCTCGAATTTATAACACGCCTACCACGTGTCTGTAACCTTGCCCACTAAACTACATGTGTTTCTCGGCGAAATCAGATAAGTTTGGTTTGATTATTTATATTTGCGTGGAAAGTTGATTTTACCATCATACCGTATAAGTATTTAGAAGATTGTTTGTGCCTGTAATTATTTTTGATGCAATGGCACAGTATCCTAGTGGTAATAGTCTCGAGCTCGTGGTTATCGTATCGTCAGTTCAAAGCCTCGTGCCACTTAAGGCATGCCGCGTAGAGGGCTTGATGCTTATGTTAACAGTGCGAAATTTAGAATCCGTAAGGGAGTTAAGAGTCATGAACTTAAGAGTGTCCAAACTCTTGAAATAGACTAATAAGATTGTGTGGAGATAGATACGAAATTAATATCAGTAGATTTAAATAAAAGTATACTTACAGAATTTGTTTGAAAGGTGTTTGAAATGTATTTTCATAACGAAAAAAGTACGAATTAACATTTATAGAAATGTTTAATCACATAATTATTATATATTTAATTTTATAAAAAATGAAATTCTTTTTTTTTTTAATCTTATAATCAAATGTAGGTGTATGAAATGTAAATTAAAACCTGATACTCTTTTATTCAAGGAAATAATAATTGAGTGTTATTGATTATTCTGGGTATGAAAGAGAGAGAGATGATGATATTCGTATGGATAGAAAAATGATTATATTTCCAAGTTTAAGGAAAATGTTTATCGTTTTGTAGTTATGGCTCACTATCGCATTATGTGTAACCAATAGTCTAATTAGGTAATTTTAAAAAGGACGTTAAATCAAGTGGTAGATCTGGTGAGAATTTTCCTGTTTTGAATTTATTGTGAGATATTCGTATCGCATGTGAAAAATTTTAAAAAAAATAAGTTATTTTCAGAAAAATAAACAACTGTGTTTTGGCCTACTTTAAAGCTTCATAACAAGGGAAGTTTTTTGAAAAATACAAATTGAAGAAAACAAGAAATACAGCACAAAATATGAATTATTTTGTCAATCAGAATTTGGATACATTCAAATTTTAAAGTTAAAAAAAAAAAAAAAAAAAATTTTTTTTTTTTAAAAATAAAAATTTATTAAATTTAAAATTTAAATTTAAAAAAAAAAAAAAAAAAACCTTTTATGTGCTGAAATTGAGCATCAAGAACAATTAGAAAATTAAGTTTATCAACAAAAGAAGAAAATGTTTTTATATTAGAAGTTTTCATCATGCTTCCTTTGTTTCACTTTTGTTTCAATTTTTTTTATCAAAATATTAAAGCTTTGATATTTTAATGATATCTACTTCAGCCAATAAAGAATGCATGTTGTTCGAAAACATAAACTGTTGAAAAAAAAACTATTGATGTTAAAGGTAAATCCTTAGGTAATTGAATTTACCATACTTAAAATAACATGCATACAAAATATGAAAGAAATGCATCCATAAATACTTCTTGAGATATTGTGCTTTTTATAGTTTTGACAAAAAAAATTTGATTCCTATTTTACTAAAACAATGCTTGGTATTAGGTATTTTAACCTAACCACTAATAACACATGCATGTTTTCCTCTTTCTCTGGCTTATTTTTTTTCCTTCTATAACAGCTCTATTTCTTTTCCTAAACAAAATAATAAAGATAAAAGAAAAAATCAAATTTCAGTCGAACCTTGATTTAGAAACGTGTTGGCACATACCTAAACTGTATAAAACTGTATATATTTAATTTCCCCCTCAAGGTAAACTTCCTAAAAAACAGATTAAAGTTCTTATCATAACTCTTACAATATAAATATTCCAAATTTATTTCTTCAAGTATAAGCTAAAACTTTTTTCGTTTACATTGCATTGCCATTGCAAGGCTCAGTGTTATCAAAATTAAGCTATTTATAACTAACCTAATTTAGTAAGCTTCAAATTTTAAATATCTAAGTCTTGGCATTGATTAATACGTAGAGGCTCGAATAATTTCGCTTGCTTCAAATTGGCTTTGTTATCGAACACCTACGCTATTGTACTGAGAGTTTTCGGAGCATAATTAATCATGTATACTTACGGGAGAAATTTTAAATTCCCAGTTAGTCGGAAATAAAGTGACTTTCTTTTATTGACAACAGGCTGAATGGTTAAAAGACTGGTTTACAATTTATTGTGTGATGGAATTGTTGGATTTAACTTTAGTTTTAGAAAATCATTTGTAAATAGCTCATTTCTTTTGTTAATGCATTAATCCTTTAAAGTTCATATTTATTTCATTTTTTTTTCTTACTCTTAAGAAGTTTTGTCATTATTTTTGTACATAAAATAACAATTATCATCAATATTTTAAAACTGCAGCCACAATTTGGTAATGATTCTAAAATATAATCGCATAGTTAATTATTAAAATTATGTTATTTGTATATAGAATAACAAGAATCATTAATATTTTAAGATTGTAGATGCATTTTTTAATGATACTAAAATATAATCACATCTTAGGGTTGTTAACTTCATCTCGGGGGAGAAGGTAAAAATGCAAACAATAATCAAATAGATATAATTCTTTGAAATTAAAATTAAATAATTGGAATCTTTTACACTTTATTTATAAGGGAATAAGGTTTCAAAGAAGGACAAAATGTTTAAAATATAATCATAATTTAAAACTTATAAGCATATGAAATTAAGATACATTTCTGTAATAAATATTAATTAGTTTTTACGTTGCGCATGCTATTTTCTAACAAGTATATTATCTAAAATTTTTTTTAATGTACCATGTTTTTATAACGGACGAAAAAGCATAATTTTTGGTCTCGTCTTTTATGTTTTTTTTTTTTTTTCCTATTTCTCTCCACAGTTTCGTTTTTTTTTTTCTTCTGTATTAACATTTCCATGCATGAGCTATGGTCCTAATTTCAAATCTCTAGATCATCGAGATTTTAGTTTAAAATCAATTACCAAGTCCACCCGGACAGACAAGAAAGCGAGTTAATAAAAACATGGTAATTAATAATTATTTCAATTACTTAAATGATTTCTTATTAAAATAACGACTAACTGGTAATTGGTAATTAATATTTACAATAAATAAAATAATTTTTTATTATTTATTTTTTCCTACTTTGCTTAAATACAATGAACTGCCTCGCGTTAGTTGTAAAACTTCACTCAATTTGTAAAACTACACTCCAAAGAATTACTTTTACGTTTCGCTCAAATCAGCTTTAATTAGTCATTTCTAAATTCAAACTCCTTCACATTCAAATTGAGCACATTAACAATACATCAAGCAGTTAATAATAAACAATAACGAGAGCTATTTGTGCGTGGTTATTTGCATCTACTTTCTTCACCTAGCTGGCAGGCTAATTGGTGGAGTGTTCACACGGTCAAAATAGTGCGCAGTATTGTCAATAAAGCGATTTTTTGAAAGCGACTTAATAAATAAACACAGTAACCTAGAGACCCCTCTTTGACCCCAGAGCCAAGAAATTAAATACGTAGACGAAAGTTGACCCACGCTATCGACAGGCTGTCTTTGTTCGTGTAAATTCGAGTAATTACCAGAGTTACAGGACACATGTCGAAATTGGGGTCCGCTACTTCCAGGGATCGGATTCGAGACTAAAACTTTTTTTTCACATTTTTATGCATTGACATCCATTTGTGTGATTTGTCGTCCAAAGCTCAAGTTTTAGCTCATTCGGGAAGTTAGGTTAAAATCAATAAAAAAATTCGACACGGGCAAACATACAAGAAAACTAGTTAATAAAAAAAACATAGTAACCTGGTAACATAGTAACCTCTTTGACCCCAGAGTCACGAAATTGAATACGTAGACGCAACTTGACCCGTGCTATCGACAGGTGGTCTTTGTTCGCTTAAATTCGTGTAGGTTCCGGATTCGTGTAGGTCCCTGTCGATATCGGGGACCGGGTAACTTTTTTTTTCCCATTTTCATACATTACCATCCACTTCTAAGCTATGGTCCAAATTTCAAGTCTCTAGTTCATCGGGAAGTTACTTTAAAATCAAATACAAATTCCACCCGAAAAACAAGAAAACGAGTTCGTAAAAATATGGTAAAATAGTAGTTTTTGATGTATAAAACTATATGAAGTTATAAAATATACCATACTCTTTAAAACATACCTAGTTTCAGTGTCCTGTATTTCTTTTGTATTTGAAAATATTTGAAAATCAATGAAATTAATTTTTTTTTTAAAACGACGTAATATTTATGTTTTATAGAATATAATTTATTATTCTAATTATAGAAAAATAGCTACAGTGTAATAAGGAAACATTTAACTTTATAAGTCAAATTATTGATATTAATTACAGCTACTATTTCAAAAAATATAACGCGCAACGTAAAACTTAATATTTCTTGCAGATATTTTTCTTATTTTCATATGCACATAATTTTCGAAATTGTGATTATATTTTAAACATTTTGTACTTTTTTGAAGCTCAAATTCATTTTATAAATAAGGAGTAAAAGATTCAAAATTCTTAATTTTAATTTCAAAGAATCATATCTCTTTGAAAATTGTTTGTATTTTCACCCCTCCCACCAAGACAAAGTTAACACCCCTGAGACGCCTTACATTCAAATGAAGCATATTTTTGAATGTATGTATTTGATCGGAACTTTTTGATTTGAATCTAAATTTCTTAAGTAAAGACAAAAGAAAACTAATTATAATTATAAACTAATATATTAAAACTATTACTAATTATTTAATAATTATTAAGTGCTAATTAGGGTGACGTAGGTCTCACAAACATGAAGCTTTATTCTTCCCGATCATCACATGTCCGGAATTGATTAGTGGTCAAGGTCAAGAAATCGTGGCAGGCATGTCAAGAGCCTGGTACCGCTGAAGACCCGCGGCGCAGAAGAGGCTGAAGCACGTTCAATCTGGCGAGGCCAAACATCCTCCTTTTGGTATGGTGTGAAAGTTAGGGAGGCTGGATATCAGCTCAGGTGTCTACCTCATCACTTGATCTTAGTTTAAAATTAAGAAGTCTGTCGCAAATAGCCATGCAGATTCACAATGGGACGTAAATATAAGTATCAATCCCTACATTCCTAATGTAAAAAAAAGAAAAGAAAGAAGCTTCCGTATGTTCAATAGAGTTTGTCACAAAAATTAGGAAAATAATATATCAACTTTAATTAGATTTTTTTTAAATTTTTTTTTGCTTCCATCTTAAGATTCAAAATAAAATTTAAAGCTAAGTTACTTATATTCAACTGTATAGCTCTATTTTTCAACGTCTAATAAGATAATAGCCATCACTTACATAAGTATACACATGTATACGTACGAATATATACACTAGTGCCGGTTACCTTTTCTGCAAACGGTTGAATTTAAAAACAATAATTGAAAAAGAAGAGTAAATTTAGCAAGTTAATTTCCAAAGTAAGAAAAAGCAATTAAACTAATGAAGTTGAATAAACAATTATAGCTGATACAGAATTCTATCTTTTAACGCCAGTATAACAGAAACAATTTCCGCAAAATCCACTCTTAGCGGATTTCTACTGAGAAAAAGAAACATGTAT
>BMAV01009006.1:77477-105140 GCA_019973955.1 Trichonephila inaurata madagascariensis
AGTTTCTCCTTTATCTATCGTGCGTTTTAATGATTGATGTAAAGTTTATCTCTTATTTAATTTATACATATTATTACTAATCTTACTGTTTAACGTATAAATTAAAGAAACATTATTACTTTTTTTAAACTAGTGTAAGACGCACTTTTATCCAATGTTAATTCTTCTGAAAATCTGATGTGGCATAGGAATAAAAACATTTGGATGGAGCAGTTAGAACAATTACAAGTTTTTGTAAGTATTTAAAAGTTTATAATACTGGCAAAATAACTAATCATTCCCTTAGTATCATTTCTCATTTCAAACTGATTTTAATTTCGCAACATTGTATATCGATAAACCATTTTACACCATTTCTCATTTTCTGCAAGAAATATTTGAGAACTTGGGTTGCAGATTAGAATTGATGGCAGCTTAGAGTCGAATAAATATGGTAGTGCTGTTTTGAATTACACAAATTTTTCTTTTGAAAAGGTATATCTTAAAAGAATAAAGACATTACGATTGAATTATATTTAAATATCTGGATCATATATTTAAACTAAAATTTGTTACATTTAAATTTTTTAATGCAATGAGTTTACACAAAGGCTGTTGGATACAAATATATCTATTAAAACTTTTTCAATAAATATTTTCCAAGTTTTATAATTTATAGAAATTAACTATAATGTAAAATATATAAATATATATATATCATCTTACAGCCTCTAAAATGCATATGTAATTCATATAAAATAAATAACTGTATATAAATTTATATTACCAATTTAGATAGCTATTTGAACAAATTAAAGTTATATAATTTAGGAAAACTCTAGATTCTTATGGTTTTTAAAATAACTATAATAGAATCTAAAGAATATTATAAAATTAGTGAACAAACATAGTGTATTTCCGATTTGGTTTATCAAATAGTTTTAAATTTGTTTTAAACAATAATTTATAATTAGGGGATATTAGTTTTACTTTTTGAGTGTAGCCCTCTTGTATTACAATTTTAGATTTGTAATGTTTTGCACAATTTTCCTAAGCGCTTATGGATTTACTCGTATAAAAAAATTGTACATATTGCAAAAAATAATCAATTGTTATGCTCATACATATGGGTAATAATATGCTTTTAAACCACAACATGTTTCATAGTTATTGGCATTACACAAAAGTATAGTTAATACAAAATTCTAGTATATTTCATCATTGTAAAATGTTTGTTCCTGGGTTTTATTTGTTTTATTAGGTATAACAATATTAAGATAAACGTAAATCTTAATTAACGAATATCTACTAACAAAATGTATAATTACGAGGGCTGTTCAATAAGTAATAAGACTAAAATTATGTAACATATTACCTTCAATCGTTTCATTTAAATGGTCTTTTTCAAAATTACTTTCGCAGCATCTAATTCATTTATCCCAACGTTCGGTCCACCTCGTAAAAACATGTAAAAGTCCGTTTTGTAGGAGCTTTTTCAAAACTGCCTCCAAGGCCTTTACACATGCTTTGTTGCTTGCAAAACGTTTGCCTCGTAATGGTTTCTTAAGTTGAGCAAGCAGCCAGAAATCGCATGGAGTGAGATCAAGAATCTATGGAGGGTGTTGTAAAATCTCTACGTTTTTCTGCTGCGAAACATCCAGTGTGCAACGAGCAATATGTGATCGGGCATTGTCATGGTGCTATAGGAAACCATTTCGGAGCAATGGAAGTTTCTTTTAACGTGCTGTACCATTGTTCGCAGGACAGTCGCGTAGTACAAGCCGTTTATGGTAGTACCGGGTTTGACAGCGTGTTGATACACAATTCTTTCATAATCGAAAAAAAAATTATGGTCATAACTTTATAGCCGATTTCTCAGTTTTTGCTTTCTTGGGATAGGTGAAGATGGATGTTTCTATTCACTGCTGTGTTGTTTTGTAGCTGAATCACAGTGGTGTCATTCTTGCGCTGTGAGGAATTTTTAAGATATTATCGCTTTCTTGTTTCAGTCTTTAATCATATCGTATCATATGAAAGATCTCCGATGCTGATTTTTGCAGATTTCTGCATCCATTTCGACAACTGGTCGTGTCTCGAAGGTGCCCGCAAACACTCTTCAGTTCAATCACGTGATACTCAAGAACATGAGTCTGAACACGCCATCTATCGGTAGCTTTTGTTAATACGGACAAACTTTTCTTCTGCTACAGAAATTAATATTCCGATTAGAGTGGTTTCGTGGCAGTAAAATCAGTCTTATTACTTATTGAACAGCCTACGTATATTTAATAGGAAATATTTCTTGAAAGATGCTTATAATATTAGATAAAGAAATGTTATCATTTCCGAATGTTATATACAGCATTCAAATTAGTATGCAATAGTTTCGAAAAAATGTATTTCGTCGGTATTCTATAGTAGATTCATAAGAAAACCTTAACTGTCATGGCTCAGAACTGTCCATGGCTATTTTATTTATAGAAAATGAAGGATAATATTTTTAGAGTTTAGTAATTACAATTACTGCAAAAAAGAAATTAACCACTTAAAATCAAGTGTTATAGACTATGCCATAGAATCTACAAGTACCTTCTGAAAATTTGCATTAGCTTTTGTTCACACTAAGGTAAAATGAATGAATAACTGAAACTTCATTTGAAGTGATTTAACTTTTTATTACTTAATTTCATTTTAAAAATTATAAAAATTATCATCAAATACAATTATGATAAAAAACAAAGTATGGTTGTGCATGGTAGAGCTTAAGTATGTATCTACAGTCAAATATTCCTCAATTTCTCATGATTTTATATATTTTGTATTGAAATATATCCTTCTAAATATTCTACATGGCTGTATTTTTAAGAAATTCATTCGGAACATTTTAAAAATTAGACTTTTAAAATCAATTATCAAAGTACACTGTGATCTTTATATTTTCTACCCGTTCACTCATTATGTGTGTTTCAATGTAAGATCTGTTATTATTATTCAACCAAAAGTTAAACTCATATACTTAAATTTCCTATTCAGATTAATGTTTGATTTAAAAGCATTGCCAGAGATATCCACCAAGATATTCGTCATTCAAGTATTTACAAAAATAAGAAAACTAAAGGGCAATACTTTTTACTTACATTAATTACAAATTGTTTGGTGATATAACCTTAAATCAACGGCGCAAATGCCCATGAGGACCAAGGCCTATTGTTCCTAACTGTGTATACGCAAACTTGGGCTCTGAGATGCATGAACAGATGTTCCGGTCAGGTGGTCAGTCAGATGCGAAACTCCTGGAGTTAAGTTCCCAAGCAAGCTTGGTACTCATTTATCTACCTACTGAAAGGATCAGTCAACCTTCTCCAGTCCGGAATTTGTATTTCAGACCTGTAGTGTGGAAGCGCGATGCACTAACCACTCAGCCACTGGGCTTTTAGGTGATATATAATAAAATATAAATCTTATTTTACGTAAAACTAAAATTACGCTAAATTTAAATTTACTAATTTTACGCTAAACTACTAGATTCTGTCCTGAGGGAAAAAAAGTATTTTAAAAATTTTAGAATACATAATTTTAAATTATCTATCACACACTATGAGGTATTGGCCCATGGGTGATACCTTACTCCTAAGTTATTTTCGTGACCTAGGGGTGTCGTAGTGAAATGAAGGACCAGGAGTTGCCATGATCTTAAAATGTCTTTATTAAGATCTTAATTTAAACACTAACGATGATAATATTTATATTATAACTTAGCGGATATGAGGTGAGAAAACACACAATACGCTCGACGTATACAAATAAGAGCGACTATAATCACTATCTTCTCGTCTATTCCTCTAATTTCAACTTATACACAGTCCTAATATAGATAACAGAATTATCCTACCTTAATCTCTTGTTTAACCGCAATCCTCTCGGATCCTAAATATATCTTTTGTTTATCTTGCATGGGATAGTATCTACCTTGGTCGCTCTATCACAGATAACTTCACACTCATTGACGGCTTTCTTCTCTTCTTTCAGTTCACGCGCTTAAACTCAGATTAGCATAATCATTCCCAATAGGTCATACGCTTACGTCAATCTTCTGGCATTTAAAAGGTTTCCCATTTGCATATTCACGCTTCGCTTCTGGAATTGGTTGGAAAGAATTTGCCTTTTTCGGCCCCAAAGAACGCAAGAGAAGTTTTTAGAAAAAAGCTCGATGAGCCCGTCACAACACACATACCATGTATTTAAAAATTGATAACTTTTTCTCACATTTCGTTTACAAAAGTCTTATACTATTATATATTTTTTTTAAAATATATGAAAAATACAAATAATATTTGAATTTTTCTTCATAGTAACTTTCAACAGAAGATTCGGGATGTTATACTATTGATTGAAAATTAGCCCATTTTTCCAATTTTTAAAAAGATTTAATAAAATTATGTGATAAGTTTAGCAGCAAATCTTTAACTTTCATTTATTCTTTTGTATATTTATATATATATATGTAAGGATAATTAAATTAGATTTAAAATTAAATTCCCTATATAGCACTTAACTTTTATTTTTCATTACATCTTAAAGTATGAAATTAATCACTCAATTATTTCTCCGAAACATATGGCCTAACCACTAAACATCTGATAAATTCTGATCCAAGATCATTACATTGAATAGTCCTATATGTCAGCATTAATTTTTGAGTGCACTCATAAAACCAGAGGTACTTCTCACATCTGGGTTTAAGTAATAAAACACTTAGATTTCACTTTGGTGTTCTTTTTTCTATCTGCTCTTAGCGTCAGATGATGTCGAGAATTCATTGAATAAAGTTTCTTTCTAAAATTAAGTCTGATTTTAACTCGAAACATGTCATATATAAATTCAAAAATCAGCTTGTGACTCAAATTCATTCAAAGTAACGTTTTTAAATTTTTATTTTTACTGTGCAGTGAAAAATTAAGCAATTGAGGGTATTTATTTTGATAATTTAAGTTTGCACATTTAAATGTGTTTATAACATTTTTTGAAAAAAAAAACACTATTAGTTATTTCAAATAGATTTCGTTAATATTTGGGGTTTTTAACGCTAGAATAGTTTCTGTGAGTTTAATTTAGGTGAAGCCTAATACTGTTTCTAATCTATCTCTTCAGTTTGCCTAACTATGTACCAATGTACTTGTCATCTTAAAGAATGTTTTTTTTTACCTCTTTGCAAAATATTTTTTTTTTGTGCTTGGAATATTGTGATATTATGAATGAGCAAGGGTTGGAAAATCAAATAATTTCTCCAAGTCATTCCATCAAAAATGAGAAGTTATACTTAATACTGAAGCATTAATTTTTTTATTTGATATGCCTAACCAATTTTTTGGCCCAAAATGTTCCAAAAAAGTACACATTTTTTATTGCGTTTAACGAAGCATAGAATGTTAAAATGAAAGATTTTTTTTAATTTTCAAATTAAAAGTTTTTACATTATTTTTTATTTTATAATTGTGGAACACAAAACCCCTAATTGTTTGCTTTGTATAAGTACACTCTGTATGTTATGAAGAATGTGTTGATGATTATGCCCATGACGGGATCAAATCAGATAGTATCAAGAGCCCAGAAGAATGTGTTTCATATATCTTGAAAGAATATCTCTTATACTTACAAAAAAAAGTCCATGCTCGTACTGCTTTTTTAAACGGCTAAGGGTTTTTATCTGTACATGTATATGCACACACAATCTTCTCGAGCTATCTTCGCAATCTTCTTGCTTTCCCAATCCGTGTTCTTTATCGAATATTTTCAAGAATCTTAAATCCTGCCTTGAATGAAAATTTCCCGCCTTCAGCACAAAGAAAATACCAAAGAAGTATTTCAGTACTATGGGGATAAACTGTGTATCTCTTAAAAACACTATCACTAATAATCTCGATGTAAGAATTAAAAATATGTGCTAATCCAAACATAGCAAGAAGTAAATATTAGTGCCTCTCTACATTGTACGGGCAAACCAGTTAACCAACTAAATGCTTCGTCTAGTATTTATTTATTTTTATGATACAAATAAGAGTGAAAATTTTATCGAAACATGTTCTAAACTCAGTTTTAGAATACATTCAGTAGCGCACACAGGGATTTTTCATGGGCGGGTGGGGTCCAGGGTCGAAAGTCTATCATTCTTGTATCATGTTCCCTTAGATTTTGTCGATTTTTGGGGACAAGAAACAGTAAAAAACTAATTATTGAAAAAAAAATAAGCATTAATTATAAAATCAATCATTAATAACAAATATGTAATTAAATTTTACGTACTGTATACTTAGAATTATAATCAAACGGAAAAAAAATCAAGGGCTTAGGGGGGGGGCCCCCCGGGGCCCCCCCCCCCTTGTTAGCGCGACTGGTTACATTGCTTTAAAGGCATGCTACAAAATTATTCATTTGTATAAAACTTCTTTCTCTCAGTAAGTATTAACAAACATTACATAGAAAAATGTTATTATTTAAAATTTTATTAAAATTGTATACATTATAGCTTTATTCCGTGAATGTTTCCTTTAAAATTGTGCTAAATTGGGCATTTAGTGTTTCAATATTGTTTATTCCTATCTCAAAAATAGATTAAATAAAATGGTGGAACATATGTAGGCACACACTCATTAACTTCCTAAGATTGGCTTAAGCACCAGGGACCAATAAATCGTTTCCACACCTCATTTCAGAAGTCAGTTACAGTCGCCAAAAGTGGGATTACGCAATTACAGCCGGGATTAAGCACAAATAGCTTTCTCTGAATTGCAATAAGTCAAAACACTCTCGCTTGCTGATGTATGCAATTAATTTAATTAATAATTGCAGATGTTACAGCAACATTTAACTACCACAGAGAAATAATGTAGATATATTAACTTTTTTCGAGACAGTTTTCTGGGAAGTAATGTACGGTTAAGAAAATGGAAAAAAATATTTACAGTGGTTATAAAACTATTTTTTAATCTTTTTTAAAAATTTGTGATAAGTAGATTTGTTTGCAGCGTATTAAAATTCTATAAATTATTTCGGGGAATATCCTTATGCATTAAATTATTTAAGGTATTTCCGAATACGTTGAAATGACCAAATTCGGTCAAAACACATGTATTTTGTTTCTTATTGTATTGAATAGAGTTATATTTTAGCGCTTTACAACACATTTTTTTTCTACGTTAATTAATGGCCAGGTTTCAATTAATTTAATAAAATTAGAAAAAACCGGAAGTGGCTCTTTAATCTACCAGAAGTGGATATTTAAATTGTTAAAGAATTATCATGGCGAATTTGGCAAATCAAAATATTATAAATATATTTCTATAAAGCTTTTTAAACTTGATATTTACATTATTTTCTAAAGAATATGTACTAACATATTTTTTATTATACGTAGGTTTATTGAGTTATAAACTGTTATTTAAATAGCTGTCCCGTAAAGAATGTCGCATTTCTTAAAATATTTATTGGTATTGATCCCTAATAACATTTATAATATTTAGAATGCTCTTTTTTAAAAAAAGAATATTCCGAACGTTTTCAGATAACTTAATGATTTTCATGTAGTTTTATATTGTATTTGTTTGTCATAGATTCGTAAAGAAACATATAGATGGCATTTCAATAAATGGTTTATTATCTGTTTTGAATTAATACTATGCAATAAACTTTTATCTGAAATTTTGCAACATTTTCAAGGTTGTATTATCTTGTTAGGTAAAGCAATAAGCAATCCCTTTTTGTGACAGGCGAGTCACAACTATGAAGCCATTTTGGAGTGGATGGTTGACGTATCTGGTTACATCAGTGCTTCTTAATCTTTCAGTTTTTGCGACCCAATATTCAATCATAATTTTCATCGCGCCCCCCTTCATACAATAATAATGTGCTGAAGATACAGTACGACTTTTACCTCATAGGCGTAAATAAACATCTCGCTCAGCCAATGCATAAATTGACCCGGACGTATATATATATGTCTTTCCCAAATACGATATTTTCTGTTGACCATTAAACTATTCCGAAGTTCCAATCCGAGTTATCCATTAAACTATTCCGAAGGCTTTGAAATGAAATAAAAGGACTACGGTAGTGTTTGTAAAGAATTTAATTATTTCAGAGTATTTGCTATGTATTCCTTTTTCCCCTCCCCCCAATGCATCACATACGCATGCAAAGTAGAAAACGGTGGCATTGGGGAGTGAATCGTGCGACTTTTATATGGCAGTTAAGGGATTAATTATAAATCATACAAATTATCAACATAATTTTTTGTATATATTTTATATATGACAAGCCCATGGGGTCACTGGTAACTATTAAATTTGTTCTTAACTTAGTATTGTTAAATTAATTATAAAGTACACTGTTTAGAACTCATGCATTTATGAGGGTATTATATTAGTGTAAATGTGTATTTAACTTTTTTTGTTTTGTTATGTAGGAATGCATTTTTTTGTTTACTTTCAGTAAGTTAATAATTTTTGTAAATAATCTTTTGTTTTTGACTTTTCAATCTGCTCGCACCCCCTATCGTGGTTTTATAATGTCCCCCTGGGAGGGCACGCTCCACAGTTTGAGTAACGCTGGGTTACACTGAAAACTGGAGTTACAATCAAAACATGGAAATTTCTCTAATAGATTATCTAAAATATTTAAAATATTATCAGATTGATAAAATACAACACGATGTATATCATCACTATTAAATATAAGAAAAATAAAATTGCGAATAGCCGGTCTTCTGGAAAACAACCGTCTCTCATGAAGTCTGTTTGAAACAGTTACCCTTGATACACGGGTTTCTGTGGCTGCATACAAGGAACAAGAGAACTGAGAAGCTGTAGCCCCTCTGTTACGCATCGCTATAATCGACAAATCGCGATTATCTCTCGCCATCGTGGCTCTTGGACAACTTGTCCAGGCTTTCTCTCGTTTGATCTAGTATCCTGAAACTGTTTCCATAAGTTACACACGACGCTGGGCATTAAATCGAACTCTCTACAAATCTGGATTCGACATGCGCCTACTTCTAGCCTCCCCATAATTTGTCACTTCATTCCATCATCTAAACGCTGGTGGTTACTCACTTTTAATGTTAAGTTTGATTTGAACTGTGATTGCTTCAAAATAACACAAGAAATTCACCGAAGTGTGCTGATGAACGAAATACGTCTTAACTTGCACTCGTTTATAAAGCTTTTTTATCTGCTGGCTCCACCTACACAGATGTGTACGCTTACTTATTCGCCATAAAAGATTTTCATTTTTATCTAAAAGTATTAGTTTTTCATTCAGTTCAGTTCTTTTCATGGAATTTCGATAAAATATGTAAATTCTCTTAATTTATTTCGTCAGTGTAAGTTGCAAATACATTTGAGATTCAACTCCCATGCATTAAAGCTTAGTGAAGTGCAAAGTTCAATTGCATTCTTTCCTTAATGGAACCCCAAGCTTTTTATCCATGGCAATATTGTGCAAGCTAGAACAAATTCAAATTTATCAAGCCAGTTTTATTCAATAGGTTTATGGGAATTAGTGAGGACTTCTAATTAAATTAACCTTTTTAAATTTAACTAACACTTGATTTTAAAAAAAAATAATTCTTTGTTAGTGTCTTTAAAACATCAGAAATGGATATATAATATCAAATGTATTTCACGCAGTTTTAGGGAAATTTTATAATTATTTAAAATGTTACCATCTTATAATAACTCTGTTAGAAGCTTTGGTGGTACCTAACCAGGCGAAAAGAGGAAAACAATAATTTAAATAATTATTTTCGGAAATGAAATGTAAAAATTCAACACGGCATACTTATGTTGTTTTCAGAAAACGGAATTCGAAAAAACGTCACAATATTTTACTGATCCTATTATCATTTCGTGTGATTGTTATTAATGTAAATATTAGTTATATGCAGGCAAATATTCTATCCAAATGAAAAATATCAATGTTGGTTGTTTAGTTGAGATAACTGTGGACCAACCCAAATTGTACAAATTATACAACTAGTATACTCATTGCTTACATTGTAAAACTGTAATTTAAACGTATTATGTAGCTCTATTGATTCGTTCTTTTACTCGCAAAGTTCTTTCTTGGCGTTACTCTTCAGTTAAATTCATCATTGAAGCTGCATCATCCAACACTTCCTTGATAAGAACCTCAGATATTGATAAACTTGCAGAAATTTCAGCTTCACAAAGAGTTCAATATTTAGTTCCGTTGATTCCGTTATTCTGTCTTTGTATGAGACAACGTTTTTATCTCACGCAACGATTCCAGTTCAGGTAATCGTTGCGGTATCGTTTCTTGCGAGAGCTTACAATAATTTACTAACGCAATCATATCGGCGACATTTTCTGATACGAAGCACATGATAGCTAAATCAGCACGTACGTCACATGCGAAATTGGAGTTGTCAACTTAGCGAGTTATCTTGAAAGTTGGCATTGTTACGGTAGTATGTAATAAATTTATTACAGCATTACGAAGAGTTTTCTATTTATAGAAAGATACAATAACTTATCGTGGGAAGTTATTATCTTAATTACTACATCCATTTTATAAAATCTTCTTTGCTGTTGCAAAAAATAATAGTATAACCTCAATTCAACTATAACTATAAAACAAAATAATTACTGAAATGTGTTATAAAATGCACGGTATCTGCACAAAAATAAACAATGCAGACAATGAAAATAGTATAAAATAAATGTTCTTCTGTATCGCATACACATAATAACAATATGAAAATTGAAACATCGTTTGCGTTGTGAAACGAGCATGCACAAAATTATTGAATGTTAACGTCTTAATATGAAGTGTTATGTTTAAATGAATCCCAAAAAATGTCTTAGATTTCTTGTGCTTTTTGTTGATTCTTTTCGAGAAGAGTTCTAGATAATTTACACCATACCTGCAACAGTTTACATTTTTAGAATTTATCTGAAGGTGAAATCTTATTATTTTCAAATTTTCAAAGATTTAAATTTTCTAAAGAAGTATTGGATTTGATAAGAACTCGAATTATATGATCGGAAAAGTAATTTTCCATCAAATCTCAAAATATTTCCTTTTCACTGTAAATGTTTTTATTACTTATAGAATAAATTAATCTTATTTCAAGTATTTTTATCTATCACTCTAAAAGTAGGTTAACTTTTTCAACAACTATTGGTGAAATTCAAGTCTTTGCATTTATTCTGAACACACGTAATTCTCATTTCTATTTTCTCGTAAGCGGATTCCCAATTAAGTGTTTTGGTCCAGAAATTATATTTATAAATGTATGATTTCATAAATTAAATTTTTTTTGAAACTGATACTATTTACTGCGTTAATCTTTCTTTTAACAAATTAAAAAGCATTTTATTTTAAACAAAATTATCTATAAACGTGAAATTTACATGATCAAACCACTGAAGCTAAAGTCAAGCGTTGCCATTGCAATTTACTTCTCTGAGATTAATTCCGAAATTATTCTAACGGCTTTTGTCTAGACACTGATCCAGACATACCTGTTTAAAATCCTCAATTTAATAATTCGAAAACAAAAGATATTTCTGTGCAAATAACTGCCTGGATTACTGATTTAAATATGATGCATAACTTAATTTAAAAGGTATTAGACGTGATCATACGGAAAATATGGTAAATTTTTCCCTAAAAGTGTGTAAAATCATTAATTTTATTCTGTTTCGGCGAATCGATTTATTTTCAAGATAAATGTTTTCGTGTAAACTTTGAACACAATGATTTAATTTATTTAAAAGCGTGTTTTCAAGCAAATAAATTTTTAAAAATAAAAAAAAAAGTTGTGCGTTATTTTGAGTTATATATATATATGTATATGAAATTCATGATTTAATTAACATATGCATACTCTAATACTTGTGAATTTGAATATTGAGGAGTATTGA
The DNA here is from genome assembly GCA_019973955.1 of Trichonephila inaurata madagascariensis. Taxonomy (NCBI): domain Eukaryota; kingdom Metazoa; phylum Arthropoda; class Arachnida; order Araneae; family Nephilidae; genus Trichonephila; species Trichonephila inaurata. The sequence continues at coordinate 89,399 of BMAV01009006.1, forward strand.
GAATGAATGCAATTTTATTATTGAATTATAAGAGGGATAGTTATATCATAACTAATAATCTATTTCATCAGTAAAAATGTATATCCCTTAAAATTGAATTTTGAATTTAAGTTGTACTATGTATAATTAATTATCTTGGTCTTAAGGCTTTAATTGAAAATAGCAAAACAAAATTATATATATTAAGATATTTACTCTATCCATAGTTATGGTCTTTTAAGGATTTATTTAATTCCATTGGTATTAATGATATAATTAAGGTTCTTTTGTGGAAAATTGCAATAATTGGGATTTATTAATGTTATTAAATTCTATGAATTTAATGCTCTTATTTGAAAAGTACTAAGCTAACTTTTTTAAAGTTTAATGACAATATGTATAAACAAATGAAAGATTACCACAAGGTGAACTTTCTGGCTGTATCTTAGCTAAATGATAATCACATTTTTTTTAAAAAATTGTATTAATAATAATAATAATTTTTAATTTTAAGGCAGTTGATTTTAGTAAAAAATAGTGATAATATTTTTGATATTGTATTTTATCCTAATCATCTAAATCTGATTTAAATAAACCAATAATATATTTACTCTATATTACTTTCATGTAATTCTAAGTAATATTGACAATGAATAAAAATACTAACATTTTTGGTAAAAGAGGAACATCTAATTTTAACATTATTAAAGTACCTCTGTGGAATAGTAATTTATATATTTATATTTATAGGGATATAATTCTTAACCATCTATGATGCAAAATGTTTTATAGATGTAGATAGACATTTAAAAATTGAAAGATAATTCGTTTTTCTTTATATCATTATTTATATTCCTTTGTGTGTATTTATATTACGTTAAACATCTTGCCAGCTGTCAGCCTAATCGGAAACATTATAATGCGGATTATTTCTGATTCCAGTGACCGAGACTCTAAATTTGGGCTAAAAAAATTATTGACTTTAAGTATTAAGTATAACTTTATTATTTGTTGGTGTATGATATGCGGGAAAAAATGCGGCTTATAAACTAAAGCAAACGCATGAAAAGTAGCAAAAAGTACTCAAAATATCAATCATTACTTTCAGTTGAAAAATAATTAATTACTGCAGCATAGCCTCCTTCCTGCAACTTAAATCTTATAATGACCACATTGACACAGAAAGATTACAGTTAATTAGTTTTCTCTGCATCTTTACATTTATCCGCTATTCAATCTTTAGTATTAATTTAGTAGTTTATTTAAAAGAGGAAATACGTGGCTTTTTTTTTAGTTTTATAACATGAATTCAATAATTTATGATCATTTTCAAAGTCAACAACTGAGATTCCATCAAACTTGGTAAGAACTTTTAATTATTTATTTGTTTGTGTTACCTTTAGCCTAATGAATATTTAAGTAATTTCATGTGCATTTTTTATATTTTCTTATGTTGTTTTTTCATGTGCATACAGTTTATAAGATGCTTGTATCATTAATAAAAAAAGTAACCATTTAAATGGTATATAATTTATAAAATGACTAAAGGAAAAATGACTTAAGTCTACTGATGTATTAAGCGAATATGCATATCTAGTAAATGTTTTATTTAAAAAATGATTATAAAGCCATCACTTAGAGATTTAATGGCATCATCTGCGTAATGTTTTGCCTCAAAAATATGTTGATTGTACATTTACATTTTGCATAATAGACAATTCAGTTTTTGGTTTCTAATAAATGATTAACAACGTCTTCATCCATACGAAAAATAAATCAGTTTTAATATTGGTTTACTATTTATTAATTCAAACACATTTATTTTTTTTCATTATTCCCTTTCCATTAATTCTTTAGTGTATATTCTAAAAAGATGTTAAGTCTTATGTATTCTTTGTATCTACAAATCAACTTGGGAACTATTTATCTTGCTATTTTAGAGTAATTTTAGAATGTGTTAATTATAACTATATTAGTTATGCCTTACTTTTTTGTTAGAAATGCTATCAAATATCGTACCATTAAGTGTTCCCCAAAGTTCTTCACAGTTTTCTTTACTTTCAAACACTGTTAAGTGCGCAAATATTGACAAAAGATTATATTGTTTTAACCAATATTTCTTACTTCCATTTATTAATATATAAGATCTCATGAGTAACATCACGCGTGTGTTATATATTACTGATATTGAATGCCGAGTAGAATTTAAACAAATTTATTTACAATTTAACATGAAAAGGAGAGAAAATAAAGCGTCTAATTGCGTTAATTGTCAAGTATTTCTAATGTCTTTTTCTACGGTGAATTATATTGCTTTATACTGTATGGTCATGTATACCCAAATATGGACATTGCACTTTTAAATAAACTTTTTTAAAACAGATTTTATACTAAGAACGCTTCTGAAACAAGAAAGTAACAGCAAAGTATTTGAATCAATAATGGTATAAGATGAAAATGCAAAGGGACGAATGATCTGTGCTTGCTGAGTATTTCTAGTGTTAAGAAAATTAAAAATAACTTTTTTATTCACACCTTATTAAGTTGTTTAATATTTACATTACTGAGTTTTAACGCCTGAAGCCATAAATGTTTCCCCCAAAATGTTCCAATTAAGGAACATTTTTTTTATTTCATAGAATAAAGCATAATACTTAACAGAATGCCAAAATGGAAGAATTTTATTTTAATTTTCTGTTTTAAAGTGATCACAATATTTTTTTTATTTTATAATTGTGGAACACACAAAAACTTAAATGCTTGCTTTTTATAAGTACACTCTGCATGCTATGAAGAATGTTTTATATACTTTAAAAGAATTTCTCTCATATTTACAAAAAGAAAGAAAAAAAATGAGAGGTTTTTTTTTTTAAAAAACGGTTTAGGATTTTGTGTGTACATATATACATACCCCCACAATTTAAAGCATGGTGTAATACTCCGTCTAATATTGCATTGGAGACAGAGATAATATCAGCGTTTTTGGATTTCACTAGGCAACAAAAAAACCTTTTTTCTATTTCGTAGTTTTAAAAATAGCATATTCCTACTAATTTTGGGTTGAAAGAAACGACTATGTAAATGAATGTAAATGAAATGTATTCATTAGTTCTTGTTTTTAAGATATAAACTGCCCATCTATCATTTTATTGGTAAATTTGAGGAACAAAATATTAACCGACAAATACAACACAATAAGTCAAGTTTCAAGAAACAATGTTTGTATCAGAAATCAGCAGTATTTCTTAGTTTAGTTTATTTCATGTGAACATTTTTTTTGGATTGCCTTTTGTATGTCAAAGCACGAGTATCACTTCTAACTCTCCAGCAGTAGTCTACGAGCATTGACTCATCCCAATGACCCTGATATCTACGTTCCATTGCTTCAATATCTTGACAAAACCTTTCACCATGTTTATCGCTTACAGCTCCACAGTTCTTAGGGGAAAATTAAGATTGGAATGTAAAAAATGGATCTTTAAGAGACATATTGTATCCTAAGTCACGGAACATTTGTAGGATTTCTTTCACCAACTGTTGATAGTTCTCATCTTTTTTGCTGCCTAGAAAACCTCGTACCACACTTTTAAAGGCTTTCCAGTCTGATTTCTCTTCCCCCTCCCCCCAGAATTTGAACAAAAAGCCGGGTCCTTCAGGATTTTGTGTATTCGAAGGCCCACGAAAACTCTCTCCTAAATCTTTGCATCATTCAATCATAGGAACTTCAATCAAAGATATTGGAGTGCATCTGTAATCTCGTCGAGGGATTTCAAAAATGTTTTCATTAATGACAATTTAATGTGCATTGGTGGAAGCAAAATGTCATCTGGGTTTACTAAAGGATCATTTGGGGCATTTCTTTCCCCAGAATTTAGATTTCTGTACGGCCATTTGTGCTGTATGTAGTGCGAGTTTCGATCTCTACTGTCCCACAAACACAGAAAACAGCAGTACTTGGTGTAGACTAATTGTGTTTCCATGTGTAAAGCAATGACTTTCAAGTCACCACAGATCTGTCATATATGATCTTCGTATTTTATTAAATCTAGAAGTAATTACACATTTTCTTAGGTTTCCTTCACTCAAACAGAATGTCCGATAGGAAGAAAAAAGGAATAGGATGAAAGAAAGAAGGTTGACGTTGGATAGTAATTCAACTTTCAAACTAAGCTTGGAACAGTCTATTATACAACCTCCAGGTATTTGGATCATTGATGTTCATTAAATTCACTAAGCCATTGCCATTATATATAATTCTTGGAACCACATATTCTTTCTTCTCAAAGAAATGAAGATTCTTTTTACGAGGCTTGTATTTGACGCCTGGTAAAAGTAGATTTCATTGCTGCAGTCTAGATGACAGAAGATCTGCTTTCTGTTTTGGCTAGTCAAGATCTCTTACGAGATTACTCAGGTCACTCGATTCTGCTTGATTTAGTCTGTGGGGAATCGTTACTTGAATCATGAAGTATTGTCTGTTATTTGTTCTCTTAAAGCTCTAGGTTACACTCAAAACACACCTGCAGAGGTGTTGTTACACGCTTTTCGTAGAAGTTAAAAAGCGATCCTGAGGTAAGTGCTTCGATTTACCCGTTTAAATGAGGATTGAAAAAGTTATACAAATAAAGTAAAAAGGAATGAAAATACAGCTATTTTTGAGTAAGGAGGCGTTCTAAAATTCTTAAAAACAAGAGCTAATCTGAAGTTTTATAGTGATTTTCGTGTTTAGCGGACCAAAATACTCCATAATAAACTATTTTTCCGCCCGAAATAATTTTGGTATTGCCTAGAGTGTGTTATCTTTCTTTTTTTTTTTATTTATTCTCAAGCAACAACTGCACATTGTCTTGCCAATCGCCGTTCCTTATCAAATATTTTCAAAAATATACATTCGTGCTTCCAATGAAAAATTCCCTCCTTCACTGCAAAAAAAAATTCCCGTAAGTTCCATTGATAAAGGGTTAATGTCGAGCAGTATTTTTTTTTAAAGTGTAATAATAGAAAAATATATAGAATTATCATACACATTAATTGCATTCAATAAACCCGTCTTTTAAAGCTTATAAAATAGATTCAGCTTCAGTCTTCATATGGTTGGTATACGCTAATATAATCTTGAGGTGATAGAATTCGAAAGTATTAGGCTCAAAGCTAGAGATAATTGCTTGAAATAATGGCAAATGTTACTGATAAATTCCAATTTAACACATATTATTGTAAAAAAAAATATCTGATTAATAATAATTTCACCAGATTTTACATCAATATCATATATCATCAATATCATGTGCATTTTAGATATGTACCCAAAATTCAATACGGCATAATTAGTTGGTTGTGGGTCATCGACAGTCGTTGTTAAGAACGAAAAATTTATACTTGAGATATATGCTATTGAATAGTAAAATAATTCGGGACTTTTCAAATTTAAACTGCAATTAGTCACGTATTACTGCTTAATTTATTTATTTCTTAAATTGAACAGGTTTCAGTTTTAAAATTTTACATTCAATAGGATATTGCTATTAAAATTGTTCTTAGCGAAACAGGGCTTTAAGAAACAGAAAGAACATTCACAATTAGAACCATGCAAAGAACAACAATTTGGCTGTTACCAAACTGTTTTATAAAATTGTATAAGGACTTTTTCAATTATTAGTTTTCAATATACATTAATCCAATTATTTTTCTGATGGTTTTATTTAATTTTAATTTACACTTGACAGTGAAGCAACGCGAGAGCTATTGACAACGGTCCTAGTGCTTTTAAATCACACTTAAGTGACGAGGATGACATGTGGGCTGGGACCCACTTTTTGAGTTTCCACATTCCACCGACAGGATACTGTTCAGCCACGATAGTTAGAATCAGATCCTTTACATAATGGGTTTAAAAAGACATTCGGTTTTGAACCCTTAACAAAACTGCCAACGAGATCGCAACCATGACCACTCGTATCCAGTGGTCATGCTCTCTCCACCAAACTATTTTTGTGACGGAAATAAAAAGCTACTACTAGAATTAAACATTATCCGACTCTTCACTGTTACCATGTTAACCAGATTAACCCCTGAAAGGCTGATTAAAAGTTACTTGATTCGTTCCCCTACGCCACGATTTTTCACATTTCAGCACGCGCATGCGCTGAACTGGAGGAAAAAGAAAAAGGCATAAATAAGCAAAATTTTTCTTTGAAATAAGTAAATCCTCCTCAAATATAGTCAAGGTCATCCAAATGTCTTTCAAAGCTTTCGGTACAGTTTTATTAATAGAAACACAAAGCAAAGGATCGTATTTATTAATGACGTGTATATATATATATATATATATATATATATACATATATATATATATATATATATATAATGTCCGGGACTCTCTACGTACTGGTTGGGCAAGACTTATATATACGCTAAGGAGTTAAGAATAGTTTAATTGGGAACATTTAAAGAAATTGCACATATAAACTACGAAAAAATAATATTTATTGCTTAAAGACACTCAAAATATTAATCTTATTTTTCAGGAAATGCCGTGCAGTGAAATTAATCTAAATCATAATTATTTGCATACAGTATTATTTAACATTACTGTAAACTACTAAGAAATCTATATAAAAAAATTGGGATCGTCCTAGACGAGATTTTGATTGTGATTTTTCCCTTACTTAAATACATCGACCTTTATTTTCTAACTACATAACACAGATATATATATATACAGGGAAATATAAATATTTATATTTTATGTCTCATCGAATACAAATACATCATTTCCTCTTTACTCATTGAAGAAGAAATTCTATTATATATTCCCTTTTTTTTTCTTCTGAGTATTCCAAATATACACGGCTCTACTGCTTAGTAGCATTAAATCTAAGAGTTCATCTGCCATTTTCTCTTCTCCGAATGGATATCAGATCATCTTAGGCAAGAACAAAACTATAAAAACAAGCAGATTCCTTTAGATGAGATACGCTGGCAGGATAGATTTCATTTCCGTCAATGCCTACGAACAGTCGATCGGAAACAACAAAATGGGGTCACTAAACATAGATGTCCTCAACGCTTCGTTGAGTCTTTCTTTTCCCGATTGTGGTTCCTTCCCTGCCAAAGAAATAAAAATCGGTTTTGTTTTGTAATATATCTTATGTGGAAAACTAATCTGTCTCTGACCGTGTTCTGGGAAGATCCCCAATACTTTCATCTTTGGATTAAGGGACATTATTTTTGTAAGGTATACAGCCTGTTGTCATATGAGAATCTATTTTTTGGATGACAGCTGTCCAATATATATTTATGGAATTCACAGTGATTTGAAAAAGAAAAGCACAAATATTATGAATTCTGTACATAAAACTCCAGGAAGTAAGAAAAAGAGAGCTAACAGTAGCCAACTAATATGTTTTATGCACTAAGTATTCTGTCATGCGACATAAATCGAAAACTCTACCTTTTGAGAAAGATATATGAATTATATTCCATTTCTTTAGAAGTAATTTGTTTCCATTTGTTTAGATATTGTCAAGATATCAGAGATTTTAATAAATTTAAACATTCCAAGTTCTTTTTTACTATTATTAATTAACTCTAAATTTATTCTTATTTTCTTTTTCCTTTCAATTTTAAAAGGTTTGGACTTAAAAAGAGTGACATTGCGAAAGCGAATAGAGAATCAATGTTACGAATATTATTCTGACAAATTAGTGCAACATATGGATGAATAGTATTGATTACATAATACACAGTTTATTCAATGGCATTATTCAATACTACTAATGTAACATTTGCATTATTACTTTTGGATTCTTTGTCACAATTTTGTTCATAATCCTATTGTATATCATATTATTTTTTCATTTTTAGTTTTTCACGTGATTGTACTGTGAGGAAAATGTTCCATCATGATAACATGTTATTTTCCTGTCCAAGAGTTGTTTTTACAAAGAATATATATATATATGTCATACTCCTGCTATTTTTAAAGTTTTTTTTATTATTACATCAATGTGTTACATAAGTATTGCTTCATAGTTCCTTGTTTTAAGACATAGTATTTCCAGTTTTAATGGCTGCATTGTTTTCTTACAATTTTTGTACTTCCATACCTTTTTTTTCATTTTATGTTTATAGTAAAACACATTAAAATTATTTTGATTCGTATTTATTCTCATAAAAGAAAATACAAAAATTTATTTCTGCCACAAACATAATTCCCTAATTCACTGTGATATACATTTCACATGTAATACAATGTATAATTCAAAAATCGTTTCAGAAGACAAATGACCAACTATCATTCAACAAAATGATTAATGGAAAAGTCCAATAAAAGGCACTTGCTTTTTTTTTCCTTTTTTTATGGGATCAATTGCATGATTTGATACCCCTAGTAATTTTCTTTTCTATCTTACATATTTAAAAGAACAAGATAAGAATCAATTTCATAGATAATAGGATGTTATGAGATCTCAAGGCAGGATTAATGCTATTTCCTTATATTTTATAACTATAAAAAATACAGCCATTTCAGTTTAGGAGAGGCTTATTTAGTTTAGCGTAAATTACAGAAAAAATATTGTAACTTTAGAATAAATGGTTTTCTTGTGTTTAAATACGGAATATATTTTATTCCTCTTTTTATTTCTCTTTATTATTATTCTTTATCAACTTAAGTGAAACATGTCATTAAAGTATATCGATCAATATTTATGATTTCAGAGAATTTAACCCCTAAGAGCAGCAGTCGTATATACACGTCCTGCTGAGCTGGTGCTTTTAGTGCCCCGCACGTGTATACTCGTCCTTCCAAAGGAGGAATTTTCGTATTGTGCTGCTCTGTTTAAAAATATTCTTAAGGCTTTGGAATATCACAAAATAATACTGTCAGGGTCATTGACAGTCAAAAGAATTTTTTTTATTTCGGAGAAGGGGTGGGGAAAAGATTTAAAGAGGGTATATTCCTGAAACGATGATATTTATAGCTAAGCAATCTTTCATGTTTGTTCGTTTGATTGTGCCCTTTTCTATTCATTTGCTGTCATTTTTGCTTACCATGTGTAATAGGAGCTTTTTAATTTTTTTTACGAATGCAATGAATGTGATGCTGCTTTATGTGTTCAACCACGTTTCAGGATATATCACAAAACAGATAAGATATACTTTATTTTTTCATTGTATTGTAACTCAGGAGATTAAATCTTTCATTATCATTATATTATTTTATCCCTTTCTTTGCTTTCTTTTTTAATGTGAAAGTAAACAATTTTTAAGTGAAAAACACGCCTTTTCTTTCCCTCTAATAAACCGCAAAACCGGAGAGGGGGAAATGGTGGAAGAAGGGGGAGGGAATTTAGTAAATTTCCTTCGCAGTTAAGGGGTTAATGTTATTTGCAACGTTTGTTTCATTGGTGCTTTACTACAAGCTTTAACTGGTCGTCATGATATGAGATATTGGAACGTAAATGTATTTGTATTTGTTTTATGTCAGATTAATTCAGTTTGAAAATTTTCAGCATTCCAATCCAAAAATTTTGGGTATGGGGACCTTGGTTTTAGTTTTGTTTCCAAGATTTTTCCTAAGTTATTGCCGCCCCCCCCTACAAATCTACGAGTCCCCAACCTAAACTTTATATGTATTAATATGGATAGGTTACACAATTAAAACATTTAGCTTTCTTTAACATAATGATAATTAATTGAAGTTTACAATTACAAGCATTTAGACTCAATTAGCAATTGAAGTATAAAATAATACGATATTTATATAACACTAAATTACAATACAGAACAAATTAACGTTTGGCGATGTCAATTTTCTACTATTTAAGCTTTATATTGCGGTAGTAGGACTTTTTTTCTTAACTATAAATATCATGGTACTTAGTATTTAACAATTTAACCAAAAACTCAAATACCCCTGGAATAAAAGCTTCTTCGTGCTAATATATATATAAAGCTACGCTTCAGCTACCTTACAAAAACTCGCATATTTGTAGCTGGAAAGTAATGACATCTTATGCATTTGGACACAGCTCAATAAGACACATTTGTGCGAAAGACGTTTCGTAGGGAAAAAAAATCATTTGGATTATCGAATATTTTTCACGTGAAATCCTCTTCAGTTATGAATTTTTAAACCTAGTCTTTTTTTAGGACGTGTTTTAGGTATTAAATCTCTAATTTTCAAAAAGCCTGTGAAAATGAAAGTAAAAACACTTACAGAGAAATTAATTGTCACATTGCAGTATTTTTTTTTTTAAACTTTTTTGACTGAAAGATAAAGTTAACTTTGCTAGATAACGAGGGAAATCTCCGCTTCCGTAGTAACCTAAATATGTCATTTCAACGGCTAATCATGCAAAAAAAAATAAATAAATAAAAGCACGATAACTGCTCATGATACTTAATTATTTACTAAGGCTGGCTTCGTATCCACCTATAATATCCCAATTTTCTCAAATTTTGCTTCAAAAAGCATTTAAAACAAAAACCAAAACAATCTAATTTGACCTTTTTTTAAGTTTTGCGTGTAAAAGGCAAAAAGATAAAAGGAAAATTACTAAATGTTACTATATTTTCTTACAAAATATGTAAATATGATTTATGAGTTTTCTACATAAAAAACATTTCTAATTTCCAGAATTTAATGTTTTCTTCCTGCTTTTTAATCCGAAAGGTCTCATGTAGAGCAATGGCGCTCGACAAGCATTTTTAAGCAAAGTTAAAAAATGATGAGATATAGACAGACAATAAGGCGATTTTTCCTTTTTTTTTTTTTGAACTTTTAATGTATTGCGCAAATGTTTTTTTTTAAATTTAAAACTTGCAATACTTTTTTTTTATAATTAGCTATCCGGAAGTCAGTTTTACAGAGTACAATGGTAAAAAAAAACAAAAAAACAAGGCAATTTAGTTGGTTTTTTTGTCACTTAAGCACGGCTCAAAATTATGAAGTCTGTGGTAGATTTCATAATTCTCATTGTCAGGTCATTCATGATAATGAAAATCTGTAAATAAAAGCATATTATACGGATACCACTGGATCATAATATACTATATCATAATACATATAACTATAATTAAGAATCTGAAATTTTAATTGCATTTTCTTTTTAAAGTAGTTTTTGTTGCGATTGTTTACCTTAAATAAAGATACTGAGTTTGGTGGCAGCACTTTCAATAACAATTACAACTAATATGTTAAGTGCACTTTATTGTATTTATTTAAAAAAGAAAATTCTTTATTCATTACAGTTATCTCCTTTTAAATCAAATATAATTTTTGTTTCCTCTCAAACAGTCAAATATATATAATCTGTAAACATCTAAGAGTTTCACGAAGTCCTTGATTCAAATTTCTTATATGGAACATTATCACATGCTAAAGAAATCTCATCGTCAAAGAAGTGAGAAATTGCTCGTTTGGAAAAAGTATATATATTTGTTGAATTGTTTCTGTTATCACGCACAAAAAAAAACATTTGAAAAAACATTTCACAAATAACTTTTATAATGGAAAAAAATTCTATTTACATCCAAATTTATATTTTTTTACGTTTCTGTTTTTGATGTAATTAAGATATTGATCTCTCAAATATGCTTTTTCTCTACCAATCCATCGCCTTATTTTACAAAGAGAACCATATTTAAAACAGCTAATTTAAAAAGAACACTGAAAGAAGGGTTTTTGAATAAGGAATTGCTTTTTCAAAATATACGTGTTTCTATATCTCAAAACTTTTTTTTTCAAGTATTTTTGACACGGGTAAAGTTTTGCCATAAGTATTTAAGTACTTTATCAAGCTAAATTAATTGTATTCAAGACATACATACTACTGAAATTTTATAGTTCATCTATATGAAATAATTTTTCAACATATTCCTTAGAAATATCGAATGAACTTCAGAACGTATAATGCAATAATATACAACTTTCTAAGCACGTATATTTTAACTGCCAAAGTATTGCAGGTTAGTTTTTCCCGTTCATTTTTGCATTGATGATTGAATCTAATTCAATTCATATTTGTTGAAAGCGTGTGCAGAGAAAATTTTTTCAGCAAAAGGAAAATTATATATTTTAAATCTAGCTTTCTTTTAGACTTTTGAAAATGTATATAATTTTACTTTCACCTTTTATATATCCAAGACATTGTAGACTATGGATAATAATGCGGTGCATCTGGGTTTAATATAAATGATATTTAAAAGATAATGCTTTGAATATGAAATGGCCTTAATATTGTTTAGTTGCAATGGAAAAATTCATAGTTCAATGTAATAACTTACCATTTTTTTCTTAATAAAATAACTGGATTTTTAGCTAGTCAAGCAGAAAAATTATATAATGCTTTCTAACAATTCATTTAAGAGTTTATACTGAGGTATAATGTTTTACAGCACTTAATTCATTTTTCATTAAATATTTCTTTAAGTACATCTTTTTTAAATTGACTAAGTTACAAGTAAATTAGTAAATTCCTGATTTGAGATTTTACATAACATTTACTTTTTTAATTTCAGGAAATCTTTAAACTAGCTGAAGGTAATATTACCAAACTTCCATATAAAAAATAATTCATAATTCATGTTAATTACAATTTATATTTTTTACTCAAAGTACTGAAATCTTAGTAATTGCTGCTATGAAGATAATATTTTTCATTTTAATGTCTATTAGTAATATTGCATAACGAAAAAGTAATTATTTATTCTGAATTTTTTTCGAATTCGTTTTCTAATGCTTGTTTGTTGTCAAAAATATATTGTAAATCATTGTTTTACATTATTTTTTTTTTCATTCGGATATTCAATGTACGCTTGCTTTATAACCAACACATAAAAGTCCAAAATACTGACCACTTTTTGACTGCATAATGTTTATTTCTTCCACGACATGGGAAGCTCATTTGTGGAAGAGACTTTGTGTAATAGTAGATCATTTCTAGGATGTTCAACACTAAATATATAATCGCTCCGAATGAACAGCCAAGTCGGAGAAAATAATCTTCGAAATTTCAAAGGGTACAAGTCACGTATTAACCAGTATTTTTTTCAATTCTTTTAATTATTTTTATAATTAAATAATTTTATATAAAAAGCTTATTAAATAATACTTTTATAATTATTTTGCATGAAAAATTACGTAAGCTATTGTAAAGGGTCTATCCGCGAACCTGTCTCTAATCCTCTTGGGGTAAATTTATTTCTTTTTAACTGTTGTTTTATTGAAAGTTTTCTCCTGTTTAACTGTTGTTTAAAAGGAAGAAGATTCAATTTGTTCAAATGAAGGGTTCTATTTAAGAAGTGACTTTTAGGTACGCGAAGTTAGTGGAAAGTATTGGAGAGTTAGTCGAGAGTTAATCGACGAGTAATTTCTGAATGATTTACGATTTAGAGTCAATAAGAAAGAGATTAGTAATAATGACCGGAGGTCGTACGACTAGAACGGAATTACGGTAAATTAGACCGTAGACATGCAAAATGTTCCAAGAGTAAGTAAAAAATTATACTCAAATATTAAGTATCCCTTTTTTGTCGTCTAGTTGTGTGCTCCTATGCATAGTAGCGATGTACATTTCCTACCCTAAGTTAATTTAAGTTAAAGAACAATGAAGTAGAATTTGTACTGATTACGGCTGATCTTTCTTCTAACCCCATAACACCAATAAGTGCATTGAATTTATTACACTATCATTAAATAAACATTTTTAAATAAACTTATTTAATTATAAAAATAATTAAATGAATTGAAAAAAAGCCGATTTATCGAATCTTAAGGGATCGCATTGTAAGCAGGTATGTTACAAATTAAACCACTCAGCTGGAGCTTCTTTAAACTTACTAATATATTAGCTGTATATGATATTTCGAATGTTAATTCCTCCGAATTGGTTGTCCATTTCGCAATATTACAATGAGGGTTAAACGCTCTAATGACACAAAACCTCATCATCTTCAAATGAATTTCCCATTCCATATCCTCTTGTAATTACTTATTAAAAACTATTACAATGTAAATGTTTGAATTATGTATAACAAGAATATGTAACATTTTTGTACATTATTATTTTAAAATTAAAAAACCAAATTTTTAAAAAAAAGAATAATTATTTCTTAATACATATACTTTATACTTCTGATTACAAAAATTACATTGATGCCAATATTTCAAATATAAATGCACATGAAAAGAGTTTATGTATCTATTTTATATGAAAACTAACTTTTGATTTTGTTTGTTCATAGTCTAAAATTAAACCCTTAAGAAGTCTCAGGGACATTAACTTTCTCTAGAGGGCTGAAAAAATAAACAATATTCAAATACATATAAATCTGAAATTAAAATTAAAATAAAAAGAATCTTTTATACATTATTTATAAAGAAATGAAGCTTCAGAAAAGTATAAAATGTTTAAAATATAATCATATTTTTTAAATTATAAGCATATGAAAATAAGAAACATTTCTATAAGAAATATTAATTAAGTTTTACGTTGCGCATGCTATTTTCTAAAATAGTAGCTTTCATTATACTAGCTATAAGTTGATTTATAAATTTAAATATATTCTTATTACACTGTAGTTATTTTATATTAGTAGAATAATACGTTATATTTTTTAAAAAAATAAATAAATTAATAAATAAATTAAAAAAAAATTTTTTTAATTAAATTTTTAAAATTTTTAAAAAAATTTCAATATTTTTCAAATATTTTGAAATACAAAATGTATATTATTCTTAAATGATGTACGGTTTAAAGAGTATGATACATTTTATAACTCTATAAAATTTAATACATCAGAGCTACTATTTTAGAAAATATCGTGCGCAACGCACAAATTATTTTATATTTATTACATATTTTTATATGTCTATAATTTTTAAAATTATGATTATATTTCTAACATTTTGTACTTTTTGGAAGCCATAATCCTTTGTAAATAATGTGTAAAAGAGTCGAATTGTTTAATTTAAATTTGAAAGAATTATGCCTGTTTGAAAATTGTTTATACTTTTACACCTCGAGAAAATGTTATTAACTTTTATCGTCAGTTAAGAAATTAATTATAAACCATAAAAATTATCAAGATAAGTGTTATTTTTTGTAAAATGTGTATGCGTGACAAATCTTTGGAGCAGCTGGTAATTATTAAACTTGTTCTTAACTTAGTATTGTTAAATTATTTATCAAATACATTGAGTCGTACCGATACATTTGTAAGTGTGTAATTGTATTATATCAGTGCAAATGTGTATTTTATATTTTAAAATTTCAGAAAGTATTTTGTTTGTTTACTTTCAGTAAATTAATATTTTTTTTTAAAAAAAATAATCTTTTATTTTTGACTGTTCAATATGCTCGCGCACCACTCTTTTAGAACTCTTACGCTTTGCTTTGACATGGATTACATGTAAAAAGTTTTTTTGCGTTTTAAATCCTTGATGGATCATGGGTGCCTCCATTTACAATGAGTGAATTAAGACAATTAATACTGCCCTGTTTTCCTGGATGAGACGCTCTCCAATCTAGGCCAGGGGTGGGCGGACTTTTCAAGGGCAGGGACTACTTCTAATGTTTTTATAGTGTTGCGATCCCCCCCCCCCATTGGAGCAAGTGTGGCCATTCTGTATTAAGACTGTATGTTTACTTTCCTTAACACTTGTTTCCGACATTGTCCCCTTTTAAAATGTGAGAGATTATCATTCTTACTACAAAAACTCAAGTATCACAAAATTTTCAAGTTTAATGCTTGAAAA
>BMAV01009006.1:105150-130208 GCA_019973955.1 Trichonephila inaurata madagascariensis
TATACTCATCAACTACTGAGAGGAATGCTTTCCTCTGGAGTGTTTAGTTTAGTTACATGCTGAAGTTATGCTTTCTGTATGGTATGAGGCATTATTTGTTGTTAGGAGTGATCCCACCATCTCCAAATTGCGAAGAATCTGAAGTGTGAATAATATACGTAAGTGAATTTTCTATGTACAGTATTCTATTCTTTCTGCAATGTATTAATGAATTTATATTTAAAAATGACAATAACCATCTATATCAGGAGTGTCCAACACGTTAAGTTTTTTTTAACGTTTTAAAGTTTTTTTTTTTCATTTTGAAATTTATGTATATATATATGCAATGTATTTGCCTGTTAACTGTTCTTGTTTTAAAATAAACCATTTTTCATAATAGAGACGTCCTATAGATTAAAATAGATTTATATTTTATCAAACAGTTACGTTTGATTTTACTATAATAAATAACTTTTTTAATAAATTCCGAATTACATTATGCATATCCTTTACTACGGAGGGTACATGATTATTTGTGTGTGCGACTTTCATTTCTGCTCATTAGTTTCTGTTTGGAGTGCCCAAAAAGGAAGAGGCAGTCAGAGATGTTTTTGAGAGTTTAAAAAAAAAAATTAATCAGGACGGTTAAGATAAAAGGCAATGTATACTTAATCGTTTGCGAATAACAGCACAATCAAATTTCAACAATGAGTAACGAAATATCAATTCAAAAGGAACTCCGTAATTTTAAAGAAAATGGCAACTATAATATTGTATACATTATTTGATCATTTTATTATTATATAAATATCATTATATTATATACGTCTGTATACATGACAATTAATGAAAACAATAATAATTCATTTTGTTTTAAATATTCACTCCAATAAATGTTTTTTCCAAATCTGATATAAATATACATATTTTTATGTGCGGCCCGGACGATTATAATATTTTTCCGCAGTGGCCCGCAAGGTCATTTGGGTTGGACACTCCTTATCTATATGCTACTCGAAATATACAAACCCTTAGATCACGACAGATTCCTTTCTTTCCATCACATTTCAGATTAATTGGATTTATTGCATCTTAAGCATATCTACAGTTAAGCCAATTTTTCACTCACCCGTACTTTTTATCATAGACGAACGCTTGTACTTAAGCATAAAATAGAAAACAACATGAATAGTTCCACAGCAAGACTTAGAATCTGGATGATTAGGGATAACGACTGGAAAGGGCTCCCGGTCCATTGCTGCGTTAAATGACTGAGCAAGCAAGTGGAGTTCAGCGTAACTTTTTTATCTGTAGATACACGAATTTCATCTTTTGTTTGTTTAAATTCTTATACTTTTATACGCAAAATTTCTGAGGATTCTTTCAAAGTTTTGCAGCAATTTATAAAGAAAAACTTAGTGAATCTCGTCAGTTTGACCCAATGTTTCATTTACTGGGTAATGTCCGGTTTTACTTCACCTTACTATACACCGAAGATTGAGTTTCATGCTTCTTTATATTGAATATGATTCAGAAGATTTGGTGGAACTGGAATTTGAGAGAGCAATTCGAAATAAACATCGCTAATCATAAAGTTCATGATTGAAATATCATTAAAAATGTTAACCTTTGAAGCCAAAACTGATATATCGCGCAAGAGCAGAATTATTTAAAAGTAAACGCAACAAATCTGATAGCTTTACAATATGTAATTTTCTATACCACTAAATAGCAATTGACAAAATTGTCTTGTTATTCTTAATTTTAAAAAAATCTGAAATCTTAAATAGAAACCTATTATTAAGACGACAAGAACAAACTTTTTTACATAAGTTAATTGATAAATTACAGAAGCATATTCTCTGTGTCACTAACATCTTTTATAACCTTAAGAAATTTTGAGTAGGAATTTTTTGGTTGTACAAATAATCAAGTTTATTATATATATTCAAACAATTTCAATAAGATCTTTCAATTTCTAACATGGCATTGTGTCTAGTCAAGTAGAATTAACAAAAAGTGTTCATAAAAAATTTAAGACAAATAAAAACTTTTTGATGAATAGAGTTATTAGAGGTCTCTAGGCTTAACATTTTATTATCTTCAAGGGGACAAAAAACGCAGGAAAAGTTAAAAATTACTTAGTCTTCATTTTTGCATTTTTTACCCAAACGGCCTCGGAAATATTGTTATGAAGCAGCATTTATTTTCTATGTAGCAATGGCATTTGTATTAGAGGGGATTAATTATATTTTTCTTAACTCCGGAATATGAAGATTAATGTGCTGCTTTTTTAAAAAAAAACCTTATTCAATTCATTTTTTTTCTTGTAAGTCTTAAAAATTAGTTGATATATTGAAGTGAAATATTGAAATGTGAAAAAAAAATGACGATGTTAAAAAGAAATGGCTGTGAATATGGCTTAGAAAATCTATGAAAAAGATTATATAAGCAATTAATATCTTTTAAATACAGCCTTTAAAAGTAATCTCTTGTTTTTATAGTAAATTTTGAGAAATTGTGTTATGCGTTGCGATATTAATGGTTTTCACCTTTAGGCGATGTACGGGCATATTGAAATAAAAAATACCGTGATATAGAAGAGATGCATTATCCGTAAATAATTAATTGAAAAGAAATAATCTTTCTACATATGTATATAATTATCAAAGCTGTGCTAAAGTACTTGTAAGCTCCTTACAGAAGAGAAACATTTTTCTCTTGAATTATTAATACACAAATAAGCTGATTTAAGTGCATACTGCATATTTTCCGGGAACAACTAACCTCAAAACAATACATTCACAATCTATTGAAAGTATAACTTTTTTATTCTACCAAGTTAATCTTAAACTACTTTCCAAAGTATCCGTTAATAATAACCGACTAATCTTTTAAGGTTGGAAAAATGTGTTAAGCTGTGTTTTTGCTTTTAAAAGTGTCCATATGCGTATGAATGTTTTATGCAACTGTATTTAAATAACGGAATGTTTATTTTATTCCATGTGCATTTTTTTTAAAAAAAAGGAATAGTAAAAAAGTTTGACTGTGTAATTAGATAAAATTATGTAGCATAATTTCCACTAAAAATGTAATTATAATAGTGAAAATTCTGTTGGAACTAGTTAACGAAATGTAGATTTTGGAGATCTGCATTCCGCTAAAAATTCATGGCGTAAAGAATTGGTTGCTGCACATGTTAAATAGAACTAGGATTCAAATTTATCGTAAAGAGCATTGGTTTTTAAAGGCTAGTAACTAGCTACATATAACACCATAGTGTGACTTAAAATTTTGAACGAATAGTGACCAGGTACGTTTTGTGTAGCTACCAAAGTAAGTCGAATGTTCGTATGTCGTTCATCAATTTTGTGACTAAAAATGCTTGAGTAAAACCACGTGATTCAGTCTAGTATTCACTATTGAACGTCAAAAAATACTTACGTGTGTTAAGAAATTTCAGGGATGTAACTTTGTCTGGAGGACAGGAAATGTAAAGAATTTTCAAATAGATATAATTCTACGTAATTAAAATTAAAAAATTCTAATCTTTTTCACATTTTTTATAAAGAAATGAGACTTAAAAAAGGTAAAATGTCTAAAATATAATCTTTATTTTAAAACTTGAAAGTATATGAGAATAAGAAACATTTTAGTAAAAATTATAAATTACGTTTTACATTGTGCATGATATTTTCTAAAATAGTAGCTCTAATTACTGATTGATTTAAAAAATTAAATGTATCCCCTTATTAAATTGTAACTGTTTTTATATCAATATAATAACTTATATACTTTTGAAAAAATAAAAACAAATTACACGTTTATTATTTTTTTTTTACTTTTAATATTTTGTAATACAACAGATATATAATATTAAAGTTAGGTAGACTTTATAGAGTATCATACTTTTGTAATTCTATAGTTTTATATATCGAAAGCTGCTATTTTAGAAAATAGCATGCGAAACGTAAGGATTACTTAATACACTGCTGGCCACCGTAAATGCAACATCCTGAAGGAAGCATGCAAATAACATGAAATTTACAACATACATTAGCAGAGGAGAGATATGCAAATAATTAGCAGTTCAGTGCAGATACACATTACACGCGCCTGTGACGCCTCCTCAAAGCGCTATTTCAGGCTTGGAGGTTTCGACGATTTCAAGTTCGGCAATTGTGTTTTCCTTGTGGTTTATTCAAAAAACGAACAATTATGTCTCGTAGAAAACAGCGATCAGCTTTTGATCATGTATCCGAGTTCGACAGAGGAAGGATAGTGGCCTAACGTGATTGTGGATTATATTTCAGGAAAATCGGTAGACGTGTTGGACGAAACCAAACAACTGTAATGCGGATATGTGACCGTTGGATGCAGAAGGGTACGAAGGACCGAAGTGGTCGATCGCATCCACCTTAGTGCACCACTTCACGTTAGGACAGGCAAATTGTTCGCATGGCAGCGACGAATCACTCAGTAACATCACGAACCATAGCATAGCACATTGAGTCTGTAACGCATCATTCAGTGTCTACGCGTACCATTCGACGCCGTTTACAGTAGAGTGGTCTGTCCGCAAGACGTCCATTGCTTAGGCTACCTTTGACGATGAACTAAAGACGTCTCCGCCTCCAATATGCGATGAAAGAAGGATGTGGGTGGCAGAATGGAATGAAGTTGTCTTTACTTACGAGTCACGCATCTGCCTGCAACACCACGATGGTCGGTTTAGAGTCTAAATAACACCGTGGAGAGAGGATGCTGAACAGCTGCGTTATGCACCGCCACACTGGTCCTGCACCGGGTAATATGGTATGGGGCGGTATTGGATATCACTCTCGCACTCCTCTAGTAAGCATTGCCGGTACTTTAAGCAGCCAGCGCTACATCTCCGAGGTGTTGGAACAAGTTGTCCTTCCTTACCTTCAGGGCTTGGACACAGCCATATTTCAGCAGGATAATGCTTGATCTCACGTGGAACGCATTATACAAAGGTTCTTCGTCAATCCCCAGATTGAATTGCTTCACTGGACGGCTCGCTCTCCGGATCTTTCACCAATAGAAAACATGTGGTCTATGGTTGCTCAACGATTGACCCAGATTACACCCTCAGCTGCCACACCAGATCAACTTTGGCAACGTGTGGCAGCTGCTTGGTCTGCTGTACCCCAAGAACACATCTAAAGTCTCTTTGAATCAATGCCGAGGGATGTGGCAGCGGTGATCTCCAACAATGGCGGCTACTCTGGCTACTGATTCTGGCAGGAACCACACTTCACAGAAGTCTATAAATTTAATTATTTTATACCTGGTCACCATCTTACCTACAAAATAAATTTTGTTGTGTTATGTCTTGTCTTTCTTGGTGTTGCATTTACGGTGGCCAGCAGTGTATCAATTACAGAAATATTTCTTAATTTTATATGCTTATAATTTTTAAATTATGATTATATCTTGAACATTTTACACTTTTTTGAAAAATCATTCCTATATAAATAATTTGTAAATTACTCAAAATAATAAGTTTCAATTTCAAAGAGAGGGGTATATCTATTTAAAAATTGTATGTTTTCAACCGTCGAAACAAAATAAACACCCTTGAGGCCAGTTTTAATAGCTCAAAGTGCTTTTGTTTACATGGCGGTAATGTAAAGTGTGAGATACCAAGTCAAGTATCAATCTTGTCCTCTGACTCTATTTCGGAACTATGAAGGGTATTAGCCGTAACTTGCATTCCTTTGTTACAGAAAAAAGTAAATAGAAGCATTTATTGTAATAAATATTTTAACCGTTTGAGTCCCAGGGGGTATTGAAAAACCACTGTCGAAGTTTCCCAAACAGCTCAATCGCGCATTCTTAGAATGAGTACGAAAAGACCCAAGCAGCACGATAGCACTTGTTTTATTTTATGTCGACGAATACCAATCGGAGCTATAGTATTGTTTTACCTTTTGAAAAATGTACTATTTACATTAAAAAGAGATGTGTAACGTACTTACTACAGTAAGTCTGAGAGCGCGACTTCAACAATCGGTAACACACCATCAGTTGTCTATAATGTTCGAAATGCACTGGGTTTTCTGGACATAAAATCTCAACAACGCGATCGAGCTGCTTGGGACTCAAACGGTTAATAAACTATCATGAAGCATGTTTTGCAATGGTAGCTTTTTGTCAAATACTTCCTTAAGCTATTCGAAAAATTTAAAAATGATAAAAGTAATATTCCAAAAAAAAAATACATATGGATTACTTCCTATTTTATCATTCAAATTTGATTAGAAACAGGATTTCTATTTAAAACGTTGCATAACTGGTTGTTAAAACTTCTCTTCGATGTTATATAATTAGCTGAATTAACTGAAAATTTTCTTAAAATGTGTACTAATTTTTTAAGGTATCCGACTACGTCCGAAACCGTGATTTTGCAAAAGCGCATAAAGGGATAATTGTCATGATATTTAGTGTCACTTAGATTAGAATATATGTATAGAATTGTTTTAAGGTCATTTTGACCAAAAAAAATTATTTAAATACAATATTTTGGCAAAAAATTAACTTAGAATAATCTTTTTTCAAAATGTTCTCCTTTTGTGAAAAATGCTTCTATTATATAATCATATTTTGCCTGTATATAGCTCAGACCTCTCTACAGAGGTTCTACTACAATGTTTGAAAAATTGACATTATTTTCAGTTACCACCTATTTAAATACTTATCGGCGTTTTTTTCTTAAAATTGCTCCCCTCTGTTGTCGTAAAATATGGATAAACCCACTTCTAAGTTATATATTTCAAAAATTCTACTTGAGCCTCTGTACAGTGGTCTGAGATATATACATTTAAAATATTATTGTAATAGAAGCATTTTTCACAAAAGGAGAACATTTGGAAAAAAAATTATTCCAAGTTAATTTTTTGCCAAAAAATTGTATTTAAATATTTTTTTTTGTCAAAATGTCCTTAAAACAGTTTTTTACGTGTCTTCTAATCTAAGTGACACTAAATATCATGAAAGTTATCCATTTATGCGTTTTTTTAAAATCACGGTTCCAAACGTAATCGGATACCTTAAGCACCTATTCCTATGAAAAAATATTCTATGGGAGTAATTTTGCTCTCAATCAAACCTCTCAATCAGTTTAAATATGAGAAATTTACGTGCACAACGATAATTTGTTTGTAAGAAATAAAGTACTTTATTAATAAAGTAATCAACTATGAGAATGCTTAAAAAAAATCTACATTTAACCTGTTTTCCATTCAAAGTCGCTCACGAAATCCTATTTCAGCAGGAAATTGTAAACAAGCAAAAGTTTATGTCGATTAAATTTCTGAATATGTGTTAAATTACGTTTCAAGAAATTAATAATGTGAAATATCGAAGCACACTTGAGATAAACAATTATCTATTGTGCTAATAAATATATATCTACTCATAATCTACGAATATTAGAGAAGTTTAAATAATGTATTTGACTGCATTTCAAATGAGAAATCTCTTTATTTATAACTTAATCTAAATTCTGTGAAGCAATGTATTCATTAACTCAATATACTGTGATTAAACATTCGTATTTAATAAAATTAAATGTATACTGTGTTATCCCACGAGTGAATTAAAATTACTGAATACACAATTTAATTCCTAACTGTTATCTTATTCCATCAATACATTGAGTAGTTAATAAATTAGGCATATTAATAATATTTAGAAAATAATTTAGACTCATTGAGATTAGGTAATATTAGAGTTTGAACTACTTCAATTTGAAACTGAGGGTTTTAATTAGTTTTGGAATGATTATAAGTTATTATGCTGTACAGCATTGCTTCTCAAATTTTTAAGTTTTATGACCCAATATTCAATCATAATTTTCATCGTGCCCTCTCCATACAAATAACAATGTATTGAATTAAGTTATACGTTTCCTTTGACGCTAAGAATACAACACGACTTCAACCTCTTTAAACCACCGGCGTATATAAACGTCTCGTTTAGCTAGTGCTTTTATTGCCCGTAATGTATGTATATACGTCTTGCCAAAGTACGATCTTTTCTGCAAACTGCTATCCATAAAAATAGTCTGAAGGCTTTGGAATGCGATAAAATGACCTTGATAATGTTTCCGAAGGATATACATTAACGCTTGCAGCTCCGTGTTATATTTTTCATCCCGGGATTTCGGGATTACATTATCCAAATCCCGGGATCCTGCGATTGGTCGTGTGATTAGGATTGGACTATTTATTAAATATAATTGCACATTAGCGTAGTTGAAATTGCATGAGACTGAAAATATAACTGAGACCTGGTTTAATATTAATTTTATTGAAAGATATATATATAAAAAAAAAAAAAATAAAATTATAATAACAAATAATAAAGAAGAGTACTTAATGAATTTAAAAAATCATTTCCTCACATTTCTTGTGTTTCTATAAATAAGCGTTTAAAAAAACACAGCTCGTCTAGCATTTCATCTTTAAAACAGCTTCTTATTTTTGTTACCACTTGTCCTACCGAAGAAAATGCTCGTTCGGATTCTATACTAAGATTAGTATGTGTTATCGCCATTAAATATGGGTATTATGACGGGGCTTTATCAGTGTTTCTACTAATTGTTCTCTTGGAATTTCTTTGGGGCCTGAATGGCAATTCTTTCCAACCAAGCCAAGAAGAGAGCTTGTTTGTTCAAATTAGAAATCATATATATTGGAATGTTAGCATTCGCGAGGGTCGCTAAGTGGAGAAGTAATGCTAGAAGTAAAGTGAGATGACGTCTAGGGGAATTTTGTGAGTCGGTCTAACAGTGCTACTGAAGATAAGCAAAAGTGGGTCCGAGACCAAAGGAGCATTTGCCTTAGCCATAGAAGCTAGACTAACGGATAAATTGATGCTGTGCGCACCGTAGCTGTTTGCCTAGAAAATAGCGGTAAGCTTGTTCAATTAAACCTAAAGGTTAGAATGGATTCTATTAAGCTAGGAATTAATCTATAAAGATAGATTTAGTGGTTAATTGCGTTATCTATCAGTAATACGTTTTGCATCTCAGCACTCTTAATCATTTTCCTCCTAGACTAGTATTGTTGTTGTTTTGTATATAAATTAAGATTATAATAGAATTATTTTTATTATATATGGCTGAGTTTAGTGGTACATCTTTTGTTCCCTCAGTTGAGTTGAGTTGAGTTTGGTGTTTTATGGCGCAAGAGTCAGTTTTGGCTATACTGCGCTAAACATTCATAGGTCTGTGGTCTGGACGGGAAAAGAAGAAATTGAATGACAAGATGGAGGGTCGAAAATAGAGAAGGATCACTGGGGTACCCCGGGGTCGTGACACCCGTGTTTACCAAAGATAGTAAACCCCTTGGGAAAAGGAAAAGATCACTAGAGAGAGAGAGAGGGTACCTAGGGATTGTGTGTGTGACACCCGTACCCACCTAAAGAAGGTGAGCCCCCTGAGGGGTTTTGTTCCCTCAGACATAGATCACATGGATAGTGAAGAGAGGGTATCCCCATCGGCGGGGATACCACAGTATGTTCTTTCCAGGTAGTCACCACATCTTCCTCCTTTTTCAAAAAAGAGACATTTCTTTTTGAATTTTTGAAGGTAGTGTCTCAAATCTAACAGACTGCATTGGTGCATATACCTATTTGATAACTTTATCTAGTTCTTCTGCTACACTTAATGGTTTTTGTGTATAAATTGATCCAGTTACTGAATCAGAAAGTGAATCAGTTTCAAGTGTTACCCCTCATTTTAAATAGAAGCTCCAGTTGCATGTGCTGTTAGTAACGCAATGGCATTTGAAGTGTCTCAAGTCTTTCAAGCAGTTCCGCTATAAATTAATGGAATCTAATTGAAGAAGGAACTGTGACAAAATCCATTCTTAAGATGTTGCTTATAATATTGTGTAAGTATTGCAGTGAGCCACTTAGATATGTGCAATGTTGTCCCAATGAGAAATGTGAGCTGCACATATATACATATATTTTTATTTATAATATTTATAATTGCACAAAAGAATTCTACGTACATATTTTATAAATTATATATAAATTTTCTAAAAATTAAATTCTTAAAAAGTTTTGATGAGAAAAAAAATAATACAAATATCATTCAGACAAAAATATTAATTCCCGGGATTAATTATTTTAATCCCGAGTTTTCAGGATTGGAAAAAATACCGGGAGCCCGAGATCGTGGGGCTACAAACCCTAACTAACTTTCTTTAGCAGAGGATTTGTGTGCTTATTTATTGCATTTCAACCCTCCATACACTATTTATGCTTACTTACGTGTTAAATGGTGGCATTGGGGAGCGAATCACATAATTTTTAATCGGCATTTAAGGGATTTATTATAAACCGAACAAACTATTAAGATAAGTGTTAATTCTTGCATATAATTTTATATATGACAAGCCCAAGGTATCACTGGTAATTATTAAACTTGTTCTTAATTTAGTATTGTTAAATTAATTATAAAATACATTGCACAGTAAAGATATATTTATAAGCGTATTATGTCAGTGTAAATGTGTACTTTGTTTTTTATTATGTCATAATGCGTTTTGTTTGTCTGCCTTCAGTAAATTAAGAAGTTTTTAGATAATTTTTATCTCCGACTTTTCAATATGCTCGCTCTCCCCTTGTAGGTTTATCACGCCTCTTAGGGTGTGCATGTCCACCACTGTTTGAGTACCCTGGTTGTACAAAGTAAATCTAAAAGGAAACTGAAATTTCTTGCGTGGAAAGATAGTCACAAATTAATTTTAATTAATTAAATTATTTTGAATAATGCTGGCATCTAGGATCCTTTAAATCTGATTAAATAAATATTATAAGCTTTGATTTATAAATATTTCATAAATTCATAAATGCAAAATATTCATTTTGTACCGAAAAATATTTCGTCAGAAATATATCTGAGCCAATTTGCTTAAGTTTTTGTTTCATTTTAATATATAGAATAAAAGAACATAACATTTTAATCGATTTGAGTATCTCAAATTAACCGACAGCTTCATAAATTTATACTCAAATAGCGTAAATTTAACTTTCAAAAAATTATTGAAATTTTATTCAGTTATAAATCATAGGAAAACTTGTAAAATGATGCTATTTCTGTCCAGTACTTCCGTACGTAATTCAGAAAACTATTGTACAGTTAATATAGAAAAAAAAGGCACATGATATCTGGAAAAAAAATCCTTATTTTTTTCAATAAAACATTTTAAATGGTAATGATACAGTTTATATGCCCAATTCATTTCATTATAAATTCATAATGTGTATTCTTTAAATGTTTGTATTTTCATTAATGTACAATGCGAATTGCCACTGTTTCCCTGAATGTGGAAGTTAAGGCGTCATGTCAGCTTAAAGAGGAGACATTATGCATGAAAGCTGATCAGTAACTAATTGGATAGTTACGCCTCTATTCACATTTAAGTGGATGTAAACATATTATACACGCTCTCTATTGTGACACATGCTATTCGAGATGACTTGTATGGAAATTAGGGTATATTGACGCATCACGACACTGAAAATTAGTCCCAAGCTGCTTAATTTATCCCTAGATTGCAAGGATGGATTATAAAGGTACTTTACACAATTATTGACGAAAGTAATCGATGTATAAGGATTATTTGTAGAAAAATGGTCAAGTATATATGTTTTATAAACACTGAATATAGATGACACGTAAATAATTAATCATAAAATTTACTTTCGAATAAAAGGCGTCTAAAAAGATTAAAATATCCAGATGAAAGTAGTTTGATAAGTATAAATCTACATTTAATTCACTGTTAATTTATATTAATACACTGTTCTATTGAAATGTATTATAAGGTATGTGCGACTATGTTTAAAAGGTGTTTCTTAGATATTAGATGTTATAGAGCAGAGGTGGTGAACCAATGACTCTGAGCCATTGATGGCACGTGACACAATTACTTTTGCACGTCTCCGATCAAAACGGTTAACATTTTAGTTCAAAAAAACAAAGTTCACTATGAAGTATTGTGAATAAACTCGAGGGATCAGTCGCGTTTTTACAGACATATGCCTATATTTCAATGAATTAAATGGAAAGCTTCAAGATACAAATAAAAAATATTATCTTCAAAAGGGATCTCAACGCTTTTGAAGCTAAATTGCATATTTTCAGAAACGATATTATTACAAGAAACTACTAGTACTTCCCGAACTTGAAAAAATCAGATGAAGAAAAAGTTATTCAAGAACTTATTTCCATAATTAGTATGTACCCTGTGACTTCATTTGATTAACTGGATTTGTCTCAATTCGATTGGAAGAAATTGAAAAATTTGAAATGCAACTGTGCTTGATTTCTAGTCTATTTCAATATGAATTCAAAAATTTATTAAAACAAGAAAAATGTTGGAATTGATTGAAACAGAAAATTAACAAGCAATATAAGTAAAAATGTATGTGACGAAATTTTTGGAAACTTGGAATTCTGATCCAGATACATTTAACTGTTTGAAGAAACTGGCTCATGCTTTTTTAACCATATTTTCATCTACCTATGCCCGAGAATAATTATTTTCAGAGATGAATAACATTTAAGACTGACTTATAAAACCATTTGGCAGATGACACTATTTCAGCATGTGTTCTGCTAAAAGTAACATCTTACAATCCTAATGTAAGTTATTTGTCATCTCATCGGCAATAACAGAAGTCACACTAATGTTACTTTAATTTGAATTACACGCATATCCAAAACATTTACTGCTATACAAGGCAAAATGCATTTCTTAATAGTAAATAAAGAGTTTTGAGTGGTTAGTATTTAATATTTCCCCAAAAATCACAAGTCAAAAGTATTTGACGGCACATCTATACCCCATTAAACACTTTTTGTATAAAAAAATGGCACGTTGATCCAAAAAGGTTTGCCACACCGGGTTATTGAGCCATTAGGGGAAAAAAACTAAATATAAGTATTAAGAAAGAAGATGAAATATAATATACAAAACTGGAAAATTTTAAGTTGTTTTTCTAACACTTTTACTTTATTTTTCTTACATGTATTTCTTAAAATATTTTTTATCTTGTAGTTTGTGACACTTCAAATGGATCAAGAAGTAGAATAATGAAATTAAACTTCCAGTATGTCCAACGTATTTTTATTTATGCTGTTTTTCTTAACAATGGAAATTTTGCTAAACACTTATATAAATAGTACACATTGAAAAACAATGCGGCTGACATGTTTTTTATTTTAATAATTATGACTTTTTAACACAGCTTTTGCTTTTGAAAACAATAAAATTCTTCTGAAAAAATATTTTTGAAAAATTGGTTTCCGAACCTAGTCAGAGATGCCTTTAAGTATATTAAACATAGTTTATAGAATTTTGAATCACGTTTGAAATGCGTATATTCAAAATTGACTGTAAAATATGTGAACCATTTCACTTTATGATAAAGAATGCAAATGGCAAATTTTTGTAAATGTTTTTATAAGTTACAATTATATATTATAGTCGTAAGGAAGTTTTGAAATTTAGTACATCATAATACATATGGAGTAAATAGAATAAAATTTTAAATAGAGTAAAATTATTATTAATTATTTTGTATTATTTAAAAATATTTATAACATTTTTAGTTGCCTTGGTACCACATTCATAGTTTAAAGTCATAGAAAATTTAGCTACCTTTAAGCGGGATATATAAAACCTAAGAAGAATCATATTGATTTTTAGTAAACATTTTAGATATCAAATGCGTTTCATCATTTTTATTCAAACAATCAACATTAAGTTTTCTTTCAGTTTGTAGTACTTAGTTAAGTTCATTAAAGTACTGAAATCTCCAAAAGATTCTAAGCGCTACTTCCTTGGATTATTTTTAATACTGTTTGAAAGCAACTAATTTATCTGAAAGAAAACTTCTGTGAAAAATATTCTTTAATAAACTTAGTTAAGTGCATACACAATACATGTTATTTTTAGAAAATCATTATCTTATAAGCCTATGGAGAAATGCTGATGTTCTTTCATTATAGATTTTGTGAGCTCTTAATAATGTAAAGAGCTTGTGTGCGCATGTGTCAGTTATCCTTTCGCCATCACATCAATATAAGAATGTGTTCAAATTCTTTAAGAATGACTCATTATGTTCACATGTATTTATTATTCGTTCCATTCTTCTGGTAATGTACTTTTCCTCATAGAAAAGGTTTTCATTGTTTGTTTTTAGTTTTTAGTAATTTAAATGGGAGAGGATCATATATATTCATATTTATCTTATTTTTCAGCCCATGCAACATCTCGTAACTTTATTTTGTAACTATCTCATTTTCTTCGATTGAAACTTTTGCATTTTAATACTTATCTTCCTTTAAAAGAAGATAGTCTAAAAGTTCATCAGTATTTTTGCTTAGTTTTACGTTTCCCGAATGACTATTATGGTTACGAGCTTGTAGTTCGCGGGCCTCGAGTTTGAGTCCTAAAGCCACTGAAGATCCGGCGTGTGAAGGAACTGATGCAGGCTAAATCTGCCAAGATGTTAAGTCTTCCTAGTTGTGTGGTGTGGTAGTTTTCAAAGGAGGATGTAATTTCAGGTTTCGTATTTGACACTTGATCAAAGTTCAAAGATTTGCGGTTCGTTGTCAATAGCCTGTTAATATTGAAACGTTGATAAACACTCACGACGAGAACTAGATAACTATAACTAACGAAGAAAACTAACTATATTTAAGAAATAACTAGTGGAAAAGTAATCCTTTGAAATATTTGTTTATACTTTCATATTATTCTGCAACAAATATATTTGAGAATATTTATTTACATTTTTTTATAGAAGAAATTTTGCTCTGAATTGAATATATAAAATCATGCTTACTGAATATCTTCAGAAAAAACACATCTTTAAGTAACCCAACTTGTGTTACTTCACTTATACAGAAACGAATTTTATAATAACAGATTAAAAAAGCAAGTGAAAATTTAAAATTCATAAAGCAATTCAGACAAATTAAAAAAGAAAAGTTTTTGGAAAAATCTAGGTAAAAAATCTCGAATTAAAAAAAAATTATATTTTAATTCAAAAATGTGAATATAAAACGATAATTACTTAAGCAAATATTTATGCATAAATATATAGATTTTTCTTTCTTCTCCTTTGTTATCAGATTAAAACACGTCATAAATTAATATGAATTTGGAAGAAAAAAAAACAAATTTTAATGAATTCAGAAGAAAATATGAAATAACACATGAATAATAATATAAATCTAAAGCAATCTATGTCATTATTCATTTTATTTAATTAATAGCTCTTAGAACTTTTGCAAATTACTCGCATGTTTAAAACCTTTGGGTTCCCTGCTAATTTTTTTTTTAAAAAATAATATGAAAGAGATTAATGAGAGTGCTTCAGTTATTTATTTTTCAATATAATGCTCTAAGAAAATGTTGTTGAAACTACGATAATATATATTTTTTAAAAAAAAAATGTACTCATTATGACATTTAAGATAATAGTAAAGTAAAACTTTCTATGCGTTGATACAATCTAATATCTTGTGAAAATAATTAATCTAATTTAAATATGGATTTTCTTCTACAGAAATTGTACAACAAACGTGGTTAAAAAAACACTGTACTGAAAGGTACACGAATTTCTTATGAACGGGAAAGTGCGTACTAGTGCTTTTAGATAACATAATTAAAGCGATAGAAGGCCAAAATTCGGGTCTTTGTTCATAAATTTATATTTAAAAATAAGTAGTGAAGACAAAATTAAAATAGACAAAAAAGAACGTGATTAACGTATATAGCTATTATTTTTCTTCCAGTGCAATTTATTAATTTTGTGATTAATTTTCGATTAATGACAATACTTTGATATTTTTCATGATATGAGTGTTTTGCAGCCATCTTAATTTTATCTAAATCCGAGAGAGTAAACATTCTGTCTAAGAAATGACTTTCAAGAAAAATTAATACTCAGTATTAGAACTTCTAGAAAGTATTCTTTTTTAGTGTATTTCGTCTGGAAAATGTGAAATAAATAAAAAAAAATATTAAAAAAGAATTATTATTTTTAGAGATTATACATACATATAAAGGGGATTATATACAAATATATTTTCTCGTAAGAAAATTCTAGCGTAAAAATGCAATAAGTTCCTTTACCTAAAATTTTCAACTGTAATTTTGTATTAAAAGTCAAATAGAATTTATATAATGTTATTTTTCATAATGATAACTCCTATAAAGTTTCCGTGACAACTAACGTAGAAGAATTTTTTGAGTTTTCGTGATAGAAAAAATTTCACTTGCTTCCTTATACAAGAAAACGAGAAATAACAAAAGACTACAGAGCAAAATACATTTTTTAATCGTAAGACCAAGATTGCAGGTTCGATCCCTTCTGCAGACGATAGATTTTCTGGATGCGAAAGTTGTAAGCATGCATTTCATTTAATTATGTGGCATATAACAGACTGTCGGAAATCGAAGGCACGCATGTTTTATGATAATGTGACATATATAAAAAATTCATTGAGTACTAATTTGGCTTTGGTACTCTTGACCAAATTAAATCGTAGCAATATTTAGCATCCAATGAGTGCTTGAATTAAAATAAACTCAATTATTGAAATGGGTAGTGAGGGCCACCACTAGATGGTGCCACCATAAAATGGCTTTCACATTTCAAGACCGTATCTGCTAAAGCGTATTGGTCAATATGCAGTGCACTAGAAGAAAGAAACATTTTGGATACAGTCTGGTTATATTTTTTTTAAATATATAACTAATGTTACATGTATTTATCCTTTTTAGCTAAAGATACTTTCTATTAATATCATTTCAAACTGATTTTTCTCGCATTTTAAGCACGCGATTCCATGATCAAAAAGTTTAATTATGTTTTAAGACAAACTTTTTTAGGTAAATAATTACACTTTTAAATTGATAATCTTTCTCTACTTAAGTTTTTAGAATTCATTTACAAATATATTAACTAACGTTTAATGTACAGATTTATGCATAAAATATCGTTTAATTTGTCAATAAACTTTTTATAATTGATAAAAAAATAACAGTTTCAATGTTTAATCAAAGTTCAAAAAATAAAAATTTGAAAAGAAATATATTTTGTTTCTGCGTGAATTATACGGAGAGTATAAACTGGTTCAAGATAAAAGTAAGGAATTTCATTATGGCTACAAAAAGGAGTCTCAAATTCAAGACATTCCCTTTTTCACTGATTTCTTGTTTTATTCCTCCCATATGCCTCGTTCTTTTAGATTATTTACATTTTATTTTACTGTATTACCTATCCGTGCTCCCATAACAAAAGTTCGTGATGCAGACAGTGATTGGAAATAGTATAAGAAATGTTACTTCATATATATTTAAATTAATGCTTTAAAGTATCACGATGAATGTACTTATCTTTAAGAAAATATTTAAGAAACTTGTATCTTATACTGCAAGATAAATGGTACAATTGCAATCCTACAAAAAAAATGAACGTAATTAAAAAATATTATTTTTGGAAGAAATTGTTATAGTATATGTAAAACATATCACAATTCAGAATTTTGTTACGCCTTAATAAATATATTACACAGATAAAAAGAAATGAAAAACAAAAATACAAAAATTAAAAGACTTAATACAAACCATTGTTCGGTGTTTAGATCTGAACTGATTGCCATAAACGCGACTCTGGAACACATGATTTCCAGCAAGGGCACAAGGGATATCTGGATATTAACAGATAGTAAGAGCTCAATACAATACTTATAATTGGCGAAACATCGGTGACAGAATTGGCCTGAATATCATGGATAACGTGAAGACATACTCCACCCACGATGACATACATCTCCAATGGATCCCCTCCCATGTAGACCTTTATTTTAATGATCTGGCCGATGAATTGGCCAAGGAGGGCTCCACTGATCCTATAGATAGTAGTGACTTACTTAACATATAATGAAATCATTATAATAATATTATAACATATAATAATAATAAGACCGACAATAACAGGACTTGGAAGATACCACCTAGTCATGATTGGTATCAGCAAAATGGTCCTGGAGCTGTCCTGGAACTAAAAGGCGATATGAAACTACAGACAGCTATTACTAGACTAATCAGTGGTCATACCCGTGGACTAACATTTGTTCAGGGTCAAAAGACTTTCCCTGTATGCCTGAAATGCAGTATTCACCAGGCTTCATCGGAGTATTTGCTGTCCTGTATAGGGCTTGAGAAAAACTTGATCTTGGATAATCCAACGATGGTGTATGATTTTCTATTGGTGAATGGTCTTCTGGACTTGGCCTAGCTTTGTTCTCGGTAAAGTGGAATAAGTAATAACAACAAACACTTTCTTTGTAAAATAATAACATTAAACATTATTTCAATTTGTTCTTGCATTTATTGTTTTGTGAGAAAAAATTAAATTATTGAGCAAATATGTTATGCCCTGTCAAACATTTTTCAGTTTTGAATCCAAAGGTCAAATAACATAAAAAAGGGCTGGCAGTAGCACGTTAATAACAAAACCAGTAATTGATAAGTTATTTTTCCCCATAAAGTGATATTGTAGGCTTATCCACAACGATATAAGAAAAGGAAAAGACTTCTAATTTCCTATTGTGATACTTTTTATTAAGGTATCCGACTAGTTGCGACAACATTTTTCATAAAAAAATGCAGATAAGGAGGCTTTTTTTTATTATTATTATTGTGGTTTTTAGATTTATTTAGTACATTTTAAGAAAAATAAGCTAAAATTAAGAAGCGAAAAATAAATTTTAACTATTAAAATGGGAAAAAAAGTAAAAATTGTCAAAATAATTATATAAACGGGCCCACTCTGTACAAATAGAAAATGAACAAATTCTCAATTTTTTAATTTTGATGTATTACTTTACTATTTCTTTTTGAAATGACCTGTATGATAAGAGATATTTTAATTTTTACAAAAACTAGAGCATTTTACCTAAGTTAATATATGAAATTGCTTAAAAAACAGTTATTATATACACATAAAGAACTGTAAATTTTGTAATAAAAAAGTAATTGTTAACTCGGAAGGTTAAAATAACTCTACTGTTATACAGAACATACACAAAAAATTTCAGCAAATTATTTTTAAAACTTTCAAAATCTTGAATTAGGCGATACATAATGGGGACTTATACATAATTATTTCAGAAAATGTCCTCAGGATGACATGTCTTGTAGAAACACACAATTAGTCGAATGATGTTTTTTGAAGAAAAACTGTTTTTCACGCATATAGAAGCTTTAATTTCTTAATGCCAAGGAAAAAAATCCGCAACTATTCCGGGCGTTAATTTAAGTTTATCTAGAATGGAAAAACTCGTGAGTGAATTCCAATGTTGATATACTACTAGAGTCACAAAGTTTCTGGAATGTGTGATCACCTACATTCACGCAGGTGTACGTTGAAGGGGAAATATCTATTTTGGAGGTTGGCTGCACTTATAGAAAAACACACAGCTATCTGGAATTCATTTCTGGTACACTTGAGTTAGCTGCAGATCATTTCTGACAAAGTGAATTTTCAATTCGTTAGATTTTGAAATGCCATTTTTGAAGCAGCATGGAAACATCAAACTCTGTATTTTTCATTAGAAATAACCTTCTGAGACACTCGAGATTCTGAAGTAATCGTTCGAAAACGATGTCATGAAAAAACAGATGTGCACGAGTGGCATAAGTGTTTTCATGAAAGTTTCTTAAACATGGAAGATGACCGACATGGTAACTAGGCATCCCTCTTCTTCTACCACAGATGAGTATGATAAGCGCGTTTTTACGAAATCATGTGTTTGGACAGGTGAATAACCATTGATACTATTGCTTTTGAACTTGGAATTCCATATGGCATCTTTCACAGTATTCTTAATGATGATTTGAAAATGAACAACATTTTGTTTGTTTGCGCATGGTTACAAAAAGGTTATCACCTGAACAAAAAGAAATGAGAGTGAACATGTCCACGGATTTCATTGACATGGCTGATAAAGATGACAACTTCTTGAAGAAAATCGTGACAGGTTATAAGACAGTGTACTTTCTAAGCCACTATCAGACAAAAGGGCAGTCAAGTGAATAGGAAACAAAAACATCACAGAGGAAGAAGAAACTTCTCTTGGACAAAATCTGAGGAAAAAGCGACGAAGCTACTGAAGAACTTGTCAAAAAATGGATTCCAGGAGTGTTTTGAATGATTATACCAACACTGGAACAATCATGTGGATTTAGAAGGGCAGTTCTTTAAAGTCTAATAAGATTATATTATCGGTCTATTTTTTAATAATTTGTAATTGACCTATTCTGGGAACTTTTTCACCCTACCATCTAGAAAGCAAGACAATTCAGTATTGAAAAATAATCAGTTTAAATAGTTTTTGGTTATTTCAAGGGAATAATGATTACAATTGTACTAATGCTGAGACTCACTGAGTTTAAGTGTCTTAATTTATTATAGTGCCGATACTTTTGGTCAGTCAAAATTTTTAAAGCTACATTTTGGGAATTTTTAATTTCGTTATGCTCACATAATGTTCCGCATGAATTACAAAAGTCAATACCATATTTATGTATTTTAAAGATACAATCATAATTATAATATAATAATTTAAATAAATCATAATTAAAACTGAATAAAAATATATAATGAAATTTTAATAAAGGCATATTATTCAAGTATATTCATTTTATATTTTTCCATATATTAAAAATATAGAATGGGGATAAACAATAAAAATTATATGTAAGAAATTTTAATTGTTTCTATAAACTTGTAACTTCCAGTTATTTTTTGTAAAGAATTTATAGTAGACAATGTTCTTTTTAAGTATGCATACTTATGTCGCTTAATTCAACAGATTATAATAAATTATCTAAAAAAACGAAATATAATACGAAGCTAGTGCTTCACTAGCGTAATTTATATTAATAAACCTAAAAGAAATTTAAGCTATATATATATATATTAAATTACTAATTTTCTAGGTATATCTATTTACATGTATAATATGTTTGGGGATTATAGTTTTATTACGAATAAGTACTCCTACTAAAAACAGTAAATTTAATACATAACGATTCCAAAATTCAATTTTAAAACTAGAAAGAAATTCAAAGTTTTGAATTGAATAAGGTCCGCCTACTCCAAAGCTAAACATCTTAAGTTCTTCTTATTTTTTTTTATAGATGTAGAAAAACATGACAGCATCGGCAGTTTTAAAACAACATTTAAAAATATAAGACCTTTCTCCTTCTATTGCTCCAAGTTTTCTTTTTTCAGATTTTTTTCTCTTCGTCCGAATCATCTTTTGGAGTTTCTAGAACTTATATTTTGAAGTAGCTGCGTAATAAAAATAAGATTTAATCCTCACAAGAATGAATACCTTTCAATTTCTCCTAAGTCCTAAATCCACACAGAGAAGAGATGGAATATCCTTCCAAATAAAATTTTCCATGGCTCAAAAAATGGAACCTTTCTCACACTTTCATTTTTATTACAACCAAAGGTATCTTGTTCGAATACTCTTTGGCTGTTCTTTTATTCAACAGAATTCCCCGTTTTTATTGACAAAAAAGTATTCTAACACGGTTCAAACACTGCATATGGGTATAACTTTTATTTTCTTCTTTTGGGTAACCTCCAGGGAAAAGAGATAAATTTCCTACTTTCAAGAGTTGTGTTCTACGGTTTTAAAGGAAGAGCATGCAGTTGATTTATACGTAAGTCCTTCTTTCCTAACTCGGTCTAAGATCACTAGGGGGAAATTCTATTAACAACTCGTAACTCCTTCCATAGAAAGTTTGTCAAGCATGGAGTTACAGTTGATTTCTGGCACTTTTCACTTCTGGCGCAAAGTGGTGTATTGGATGTAAACAACTTAATTTTCAGTGGCGATACGAGTACACCTGTAAATATTTGGTATTTAACTGGCAGATTTTATTTATTAAAATAGAGCTGAATGCAATATATTTCTGCTTAAGTTATCTAAACATGTTTAGAGAATTTTCATTATAATAAAAATAATAAAAATAGTTTCATGCAATTTATAATTTAAGTCAGAATCACTTTCTTAACAATAAAAATAAAAACAATGTCCAACTAATAAAGGGAGCTTAACGAAGATATTCTTTCCAACCATTAATGAGAGACTGGCCTGCAATCAATTTTACACTAATTACAAAATAACCCAATTTCTAACTGGTCATGACAATTTTAAAAGCTACTTGAACCGATTTATTTTAGTTTTGTTATTTTCTTGTGATATTGGTGGCGAGGAAATGTAGAAAACATGCTCTTTCTTTGCTCCAAGTTTGATAGAGAATGGAATATCCTAAGACTAGCTTTCAAGAGACAATGTTAATTGGCCTCCGAATCTTTACCACCTTATTTCCACCAGAAGTGCTTTTGAAAAGTTCTGTAAATTTATTGTAATCTTTCATGACTTTAATTTTTTTTCTTTCTTTTGCAATAAATGTTTATACTTTCT
Source organism: Trichonephila inaurata madagascariensis (assembly GCA_019973955.1). Lineage (NCBI taxonomy): Eukaryota > Metazoa > Arthropoda > Arachnida > Araneae > Nephilidae > Trichonephila > Trichonephila inaurata. The sequence goes on from BMAV01009006.1 coordinate 127,697, forward strand.
TTTGTAAGCCTCATGTGATACTTTATAATGCATGTGGATTTTATATTGTTTTTAATAATAATAATAATAATAATAATGTATAAAAAGTTAAATGGATTGGTATTTTTATTTCAGAATTAACTTAGTAAAACCTGTTTTTATGCGATCTTTTTTTATGTTGTACATAGATTTCAACGGTTTTGGCACCAATGTAATGTTTTCTATCACTGCACATATATGCATTTCAAGACACAGTTTATTTGTAACAAATATTCTCCCGACAATGCACGTTCAATTGATTTTTCTCAACGCGTTAGCAGCACGCACTTAATAGAAGAGGAAACTGTCAATGATAGTGACATTATCAATAATTTGATAGATTATGAAGAAACGAAAGAAGAACTGAACTTTTTGAGAACGGATAAAACGTACAAACATGCAGGGATCCAGCTTTCCAACAAATCGGAAAAGCCTTTCCTTAAAATAGATACCAAAGCCGAATGGAGTTTGAAATTCCGAAAAGAGATTTACTCATGCATATCTGGTTATCGTGGCGTTTACACGCAACTGATCAACCGACTACCGTCACAAAAACTTATCACTTATTTTATATGTTGTGAAAATTAAATCAAATTAATTTATATCTTCAAATGACGAAAGTGATTTTAATCTAATTCATCTTAGGAAGATGAGCGCTTTGGATTACGATGAGTAACAATGAATTATGTATGTGCATTCTGAAAACTTCTCAATGTATACAATGCGAAACTTAATGTTTTTAAAATGTTTCTATGTGTAATTTCATAATTTATTCTGTTTGGAAGCCCTTTCTCATATTTTCCGTGAACTAATGACATATTTCCAAAGTGCGACATTTTTTTTTATGTAGTCCATCTACATCGCATAAACAAAATGCTGTTGTATGTCGACAAAGTTATGTGTTATGTGTAAGCATTTAAGTGTGAAATTTTCGAATATTTTTTAACACGGCTTCTTTTTATACGGTCCCTAATAATCGCACACAAACCGGTTTTACTGTATTCAAGATGTTGGCTGAAAAACAATTTACTCTTTTGGAATATTTTTCACCATAAAAATTAATTTAATTTTTTTCCCTAACAGTTCACATAAGCAATATGTATTGTAAAATCCGGTGAATAACGCGCAATTTGAACACAAAACAAAGGAACGACATTTATGGGTGCTCGTTATACGCCGAGTATAAAAATGAGAGTTTAAAATATAAATAAATAAAAACAAAGATGTGAAAGTACAAAAATTAGACTTCAACACATGTCGAAATACTGTTTATTTAAGAGGAATAACATACTTTATGAGCTTAACGAGTTGTTCTCTGGATAATACCTCCAAAAATGACTTCAAAACATTACGGTATTACATACCTAGATTTCCAGTTCCTTCGTAAAACAGGGGTGCGCACTATACGGTGAATATATCTCAAAATCAAAAAATGTAGCTTAAAAGTATAGGTGTGCGTTACACGCCGGATTTTATGGTAATTGTAAAAGTAAAATCTTAATATTGTTTCAAAGACGTTATAGTGGTAGCGATAAACTAGTGGTCATGGTAACGAACTTCTCAAAGTCGTGTCGCAGATTCGAATCGTGATGTCACTGAAGACCCTCCATACAGAGGGGGCTAATACATTCTAAATCTCTCGAGCTCTGAGTCCTCCCGTTGACATGATGTGATAACTTGACCCAGGTTCATAATTACGAGGTCAGTCGTCAATAATCATCGGATTGCTTTACAGAACGATGTTGATAAAACTTTCACTGAAACACGTTATAATAATTAGTAAGGATTTTTTTCAAAAATCTTTCAAATATCAGACTATAAATTAAAAAATTAAAAAAAAAGCAGATTGAAGGAGAAAAAAAATTGTCTAGTGGCTAACTAATGCTACTAGAAATATGTCATTTGCTATTGATCAAAAGGAAGGTCTTTATAACGCTTCTATATATGTTATTGAATTAGATTAAAATTACCAAAAAATACAATATATATATACGTGTGTGAGTGTAATAATTTCCCCTGGCATCCTATTAACTCTTTTGTAATAATCTTTAAATAAGCTTTTATTTCCTTGGTTCAAACCTGACACCTTAATCTTAATCGTAATCAAATAGTAATATTACATCAGAAATCTATTTCCCACCCGTTTCAACCAATCATAGCTCTTGTTACAAAGGAGTCATTTGATCTTCACTGCCGGTATAAAAGCGAAGGTCTTTTTGTGCTCACCGCTCTTTTTGTCTCCGGCTCGTCGACGTGAAAATGTGTAAATAACTGCAGCTCTTTTTTTTATTTGTGATTTATGTGCTCATATGTTATTGTGATGTCGCACCGCCTTTGTGGCTTCATGTGAAACTAAAGAAGTGTAAAAAGAAATCAGAAGTTCGAGGTACATTAAGAAACAACCAGCAAAAATACAATACTGGTCACTGCTACACACCCACCCACCCATATATATATATATATATATATATAATATAATAAAATAAAATAAAAT
>BMAV01009006.1:130308-161391 GCA_019973955.1 Trichonephila inaurata madagascariensis
TATATATATATATATATATATATATATATATATATATATATATAATAAAACAAAATAAAATAATAAGAGACAAAATTGTACTTCCTACCAGGACAAAAAAAGAAAGAATTTGTTAAAAAAAACAAATCAAGAAAGTAAATGGTGCAAAAGAATATTGTACTTAGATTGGATAAAAATAGACAAAATAGGAAACAGGTATAGAGCTATTAAAACTGAAGATACCAAAAGAGTATTTGTACTAAAATGGAGACATATTATGATTTCTAAGGCTATCGCTGAATTAGGCCAGTGAAATTAGGGTTAAGCAATACTTTTTGGATCTACTTTTCCCGTAAAGCAGAAATTTTCGGCATAGTAGAAAAAACAGAGCGATGTTAAAAAATTAGGCATATGCCTATCACTCATGGATAAAACCCCGGACAGTAAAATAAAATAAAAGTATGAATAGTGAGAAAAGTAAGGTTTCTTTCACACATAGATAAATATTAAAAAAAGAATTTTTTTTAGATTAAGCAAGGATAAAAACTTGCATGAAAAAACGCTAACAATAAAGATATTTAAAGACAAATTATCTTAGTTAGAAATCGCATGCTGAGTGACGTGTTACAATAGAAGTGTAAACAAAAGTAAGCAAAATACACACACACATATATATATATATATATCAATTAGGAAATGATTAACAAATTATACTGTATAGAAATACTTGGATACATAGAGTTTGAAATTAACCTGAGTTTTTAAACAATTATAAAATATTTATATTGTAAAATTAAGTTTTTTGGTAAAAAATTATGTAGCAAATTTCATTCCAAATTTATCGATGAATAGTCTAAATTAGAATGAGTTTGAATCTAAAGGGTTTCATGGTCATTGAGTATTCTGAATTTAGAAACTTTCATTTTATCTCATTAAGCCATTTGGGCTGAAATCAAGAAGATTGATCGGCTAAAGATTCAGTTTCAAAGAAAGCCACTTCGTTTTATCTTAGTCCAAGGGATTAAGGTACCTTCGGTTACTCTTTTGTTTCGGATAGGATTAAGGGTTTTTTCTTTTTATTGCGTTAGAAATAAATGATAAGAACACAAGCTACTCCAAGTTCTAAAAGCATGAATAATATAGATAATGGATACAAAAGCCTTCACGTAAAAGATGTGATATTTGTGACTCAAGACAAGGAAAGGAAAATCTCAGATTTTGGTGATAATTTGATTATTTATAATCTAATAAGTTTATGTGTAATAAGTTTAGAGAAGCAATATTCCGATGCGTTTTGTTTTGAAACGTTTCTCACTTAGTCGTGTAAATATTTAATTCGAATTAGCATTAAAAGTTTATAACAATCAAGGGGTTAAAGTTATATATTAGGTTAAAATTTCCATTTTTTTTCTTACTCGGGAGAACCGAACTTACCCAGAAGGCTTAGAGATGCAGACCAGTTTCCGGCATAGGATAGGAAACTTTTCACAAATATGTATTAACAAAAAATACAATATATTATTAGTATTATTATTATTTAAAAAAAAAAGCCGGCTGAGTTGCGTGGTTGTTTTGTCGTAGGCCCTCTGCGCCCAAGGATGCGGGTTCGACCTCGGTGGATTTTCATGACGCAGAAAATTGACAGCAACCAGGTCGTATGATTATACGGCATGTAAAAGGTCCCTACAAAGTCAGGCTTGGCTGATTTCGGTAAAATTAAATAGCAGTACAGGTTCGCATCGTCAGAGCTCAGGTGCTTCCTTCCTAGGGAGGAAACTGGACGTCAAAACTGCCTGCGGTGATTGGCATCCCCCTATATGGTGCTGCATTGAAAAAGAGATACGAGCATCCAGGGAAAGCACTAGGTTTGTAATGGTAAAACACCAATCCGTAGCCTATTAAAAATAAAAAAAAATTAAAAAAAACTTTGAAAAATAGCAGAATGTAGGAGACAAAATTACATTAGTCTATTGCAAATATATTGTCAGATATGAAAACAGGAATTTAACTTATTACGAATTTTATTGCTGTTAAGAATAGAATGTAACCAAGAACGAACAGCTTTCTTTGTAGGTTTATTTAAGATAAAATTTGGCCCAGTATAGGGTAAATAAATAACATAGGGATTGACGTCCTTGGGAGAACCATATAAAAATTAGGAGTAGAAAAAACAACTTGAAATTATGATGTCAAATAGAGAAATCGCCATGATTGGCAAGAAAAAAGAATATGCATTTGATGGATCTCGCAATTTTGAATATGGGTCTGGTGGTGAGGATATCACCTGTTCTTCCATCCCACTCTTCCTTTCACATCACCCCAAAGATTCAATATTGGGCCGTGGCAGATCACTCATGCATCATCTTCTCTACATGGAGCGTCTTTAGTGACACAAGGTAAAAAACCTATAACTTGGTAACTCCACCAAATCTCTTAAGAATTAACTGTATAATGGCAATTAACAGTTACATCTAAGTTACATTAGATATTTTGAGAAAATTAAAAATAGGCGATGAGCTTCATAAGTTTAAATTAGAATCACAAATGGTATCAAAAGTATATATCACAAATGGAGGAGGAATGCCTAAAGGAACCGAGTTCAACCGAAGAGGTTTTAGAGCTGCAAACCGATCCCTCGGGAAATAATCACTCCCACGTCCAGTTTTTATTGAAAGAAAAATCAAATTTTACATTTTATATACATTAGAAGACAGTGAAAAACAAAATACAAATTTAAAGGTACCCGTACCATATACAAACATGTGCGTGAACGTAATACAAATATACAAATACATAATATACAAATATACAAAAATAATGAAATGCACCAAACAGACCAAAAGAAAAAAAAAGAGAAAGAAAGATAGGAAACAAAAAAAAATAATAATAAAAAAAATAATAATAATAAAATGCTTTTGAATCATTTTCTTTTCCCATAATTGGTTCTTCCTTTAAAAACACCGGAAAGAGGATTATTTTTTTCAAATATTTTTTTTTTTTATATTTTAAAGAAAAAAAATGTATTACTATTAAAGAAAGAACTAGAAATTGGTTTAAACATTGAATATATATATAGTAGTCAAATTGGAATATTATATACTAATTAAAAATGAAAGGGGTGAATGCAACTACATTTCCATTTTTAAAAATGCAAGGAAAGTAAAAAGACTATACTTAAGTACAAATCAAATGTATCTAGCCAGTTTTAAGCATTTATGTAAATGAAAATAATAGTTTAAATTTTCCACATCAATGCTTTTGTATATTAATGGAATTTTAAAAAAAAAGTTTCTAAAAGAGCCTCTTAATTAAAAATAAACTTTCATAACATTTGAAGAAGAAATCAAAAGTAGAAATAATGTTGTAAATGATATTTTGTTACATCTAAAACAAAGAGTATTTTTTTTCTAATAAATATAAAATATTCAGTGAAGACTTTTTTTACTCAAATTTATGTAACAAGACAATTAGTACAGGGAGGATTTTAATATTTAATTGAACAAAAAAATGCTGCACTTTTATTTTTTTAAAAAAATACTCTTTGAACGATACGTCGAATATCGTAACCTCAAAGTTAAATGTATAGTTTAGGAAGGGAAAAAAATACACTTTTAATACAATGTTGATATAATCATAGAGCTAACACAAATACTCTATCTTGTTATTTTTGCGCCAGAGAACATCAGAGTGATAACTGCTCAAACCGTGAAAATCAGGTATGTGTGAAACGTATCAGATATAATAAAAAGTTAAAAAATGAAGCTAAAAAAGTGGATGTCAAGCATAAGCCTTTTTTGCGTAACTGCTCTTGTCATAATTACATGAGAAATCAAGTTGCTACTCGAACTGACTATGACTAGATTAATTAAAGACCATCTTAATTTTGTTCAAATTAACTTACATAAGTGAAAAAAGTCTATTCAGCAGCTGAATCTTGAAAATGATGATGTTGATGTTGCTCTTATTCAAGAGCCACACTGTTTTAAAGGAAAGCTTTCTGGGTTGCAGAACACTTAAAACATTTTTTTATGATACAACATCAGAGGTTATAATGGCTGCTATTATTGGTAGAAACATGGCGATTATAGTTTTTTCTGATCCTAGGAATCTTGACTACAATTCTGCAATGATTGACATCTTCTTTGGAGAATACGATTTTACTGTTTTCTCATATTATTTCGGACCTTCTGTTAATATTGATTTGGATCTAAGAAAAATTGAGCAGATATTTGCAAATAGTGTTTTAAAGAGACTTATATATTGTATGGATGCTAATAGTAAGTCTAAAGTTTGGTTTAGTCCTGTGACTGATTCTAGAAGGATTAAGCTATGCGAAATCTTCAGTACGTGGCAACTGTTAACGATAAATGAGGATTATGGGCTTACGTGTAGCACAGACCAAGGTACGAGCTATATTGATATCACAGCAGTTGGGCACAATGTGCTTGGATTAATGGAAAGGTGGTTAATATCAGAGTAGGATTCCCTCCCTGATCATAGAGTGATTTCTTTTGAGCTGAAAATTCCCAAATTATACAGGGCTTGCGACTGTTTTGTCGAAACAATAATTTATTCAATACTAAAACATCTAATTGGAATATAGGTTTTATTCCCAATGCTCCAAAGCCGAGAATGCCATATTAGATTCTTTAAATAACTGTATACAGCCTCATAGTCTCGAATTATGTGTTCAAGATGTGCAAGAATTTATTTTATCTGCTGCATAAAATAATTATCCCTTTGAAAAAGAGTGGTTATCCTAAAGTACCCTGGTGGTCTGTTGAATTATTTTGCATGTGTAAACAATTAAATTTAGCAAGAAGGCGATATCAAAGAACGAAGAATTCTGTTCTGAGGGAGGTCTATAGAGAAATTTACTTTCAAATTAGGATAAAATATAAGTTCAAACTTCATGAGATCAAAATGGACTCCTGAAAATCTTTTGTCGCTGATATTACCGTACAGAATGTTTGGAAGAAAATTTATACTCATGGAGTGAAAACAAATTTTACCAAATGGCTTGAAATCTCAGGGATTGAAGTTTCCTCTGGACATTTTACTTCCTCGTTTGAAGATACTATAGATGCCGTCTTGAGGAAGTATTTCCCTTGTGATCCGAATAGTCAAGATAATTCTCAACATAGGGTTTTGCGTTTCGAAGCTGAGTTGGTATATGAAAGAGAGCAATGATGATGCCCCTTTTTTTAAGAGCAGAAATTGACTGCGTTATAGATAATTTAAGTTTAAATAAATCACCTGTATCAGACAGAATTAATAATGAACTAATTAAGAAGTCTCACAATTGTTCTTCTGTTCCGCTTGAATTTGGGTGTTTTCCTAAAGAATTGGAAGAGAGCAAAATTTGTACTTCTTCCTAAAAGTACGGAAATGTCAAGGACGCACATAGAAAATACACGTTGCATAAGCTTACTCCCTTCTTTGGGAAAGCGCTTGGAAAAACACTCTGCATTTACTAGACTTAACCAATATTTAAGAACGTCTAATCTTTAAGTCATGGCCAGTAGAGATTTACGCCTCAAAAGTCAGCAGACGATGCCTTGGTTCACCTTTGTGATATCGTTAAAGAGAGAAAACACAAAAACCATGTGACATTTTTAATCTCCTGGGACATTAAATGAGCTTTCGATAATGCCTAGTGGCCTGGCAGTTTGCTCCTGCTCAGAAGTTTCAAAGTTCCTAAAAACATCTTTTGCCTTTTTAGAAGCTTAAAATGTCGTTCAGCTGATCTTGCTTTGGGTAACGTCAAAAAGAATCGTGTTTCGAAAAAAGGTTGCCTACAAGGGTCAGTGATCAGACCTTTTCTGTGGAATTTAATTATGAACGATCTTCTTTGCAATATCTCAAAGTTCCAGAATTGTCATAAAATAGCTTTTGCAGATGATGTACTTATTATTGTTCAGTGTGAATATTTTCAAAATGTCTACACTTTGTCTCAAAACATTCTTAATAATATCTTTGATTGGTCAGAGCTATATAAGTTGGAATTTAATCCACTTAAAACAAAAGTAATGAAGATTTATAAAAAATCGACAGTAGATCAAAGAATCAATTTAAAGCTTGGAGGTGTAATAATTGAAGAAGTGCACAGGATTAAGTATTTAGGCATAATTGTTGATAACAAAATGCAGTGGAAGGAGCATATCTCTTATGTTTCTAGTAAAAGTGAAAAAATTCTTCTTGGACTGTTAAGAATTTCAAATAATACTTTTGGAGTGAAAACTGATGTTCTCCAGTTGATTTATAAGCAGGGAATAGTACCTCTCATGCCTTATGCATCGAGAGCTTGAGGGGACATTCTTTAAGTAAGAAAATTAATAGTAGACTTATTAGAAGAACGCAACATAGGTTTTTACTTCGTGTCATTAAAGGATACAAAACTAGTAGTTATGAAGCAGTGTTTGTTATTTTTGGCATACCACCTATTGACTTGGTTATTCTGAACAATCTTGATGTTCGGGAAAACTATTTGAGTACCAGCCTTGGCACGCTTGATGGGACAATTCCAGTTTCATTATTGCCACACCCTTCACGTAGGAAACCTATTACTCTTGTGACATACAAATGACGTCTTTCAAAAATATAAAACTTTTGTTTCACATATGGGAGTAAATTGAATGAAAGGGTTGGTCTTGTCTGCGTTATTTACCAGGAAGTAGTTGAAAATGTTACTTTCAAGCATAGATTAAGAGATAAATTCTCTGTTTTACAAGTCTCAAACTACTTTGCATTAATCTTGCCGTAAAATTGATTCAGGACTCTCTTCGTCAGGGGTGCATGCTCAACTTTATTATCTGCACTTACTCACTCTCTTCACTCCATTGATTGCACGATGTAAATTCTACAGAAAAACTTGTTGTAGAGGATCAGTCTATTCTGTAATACCTAGACTGTGACATCCACTTTTCTTATGTTCGGGGCCATAGAGGAAATCTCGGCAATGTTAGAGCAGACCAGTTGGTCAAAGAAACAATTTGTCAAGATATGAATCTTTTACTGTCTGTGTCATTGCCCCACTGAAAGCATTTAGCTTGGGAAAGAACGGTTTCCTCCTGGAACACAGAATTCTTGGCTTCGCCTAAAGCTTAGTGGACTAAAATGTTTTTTCTGACCATTTATTAAAGGCTTAAATATAAGAAATTTGAGGCTGATTTTAAGCTATCCCATATTCTAATAGGTCATGTAAATTTTAAGAGCTGTTTGTCTAGATTTAATTTAATTGGTAGTATTATTTGTTCTTGTGGTCAGGATGCTGAAACTGGAACATGTTTTGCTGTATTGTAAACTATATCTTTGTATAAGAGAAAATTTTAAAAAGGAGTTGATTCGTTTAGGTATTTCCTGGCCACCTGTTTTGTCTTTATTGGTCAATTGTACTGGAAGGCTAAATGTCTTAAGAAAATTTGTTTACTGTATAGATTTTTAAAGTTTTATATTGGTACATCCCCTTATTTATATTCGTGTATTTCCACCCTTCCTTTTTTTATATTGTGTCTTAAATGTTATTTTTTCAATTTTGTTTTAAATGATATAATTATGTTACTCCTTACGTCTATAAGCCTCATGTTATTCAATGTGAAGCATGAGTTTTGCAAAGAAATTAATTAAAAAAAAAGAAAAATACAATGTTGACTCTAATAAGTTTCCATGAACTTAATACTTCACAAGAAAACTACTTTAAAAATTAAATTAGTCATGTTCAGTTATGAAAATTTACACGCCTGTAATCTTCATATGAAAAACCAGTCATTTAAGTCAAATTAAGAGTTACTTAAAAATTTAGAACGTAAGCATTTGCTTACCTTAAGCATTTATTATCTATTTGAATGGCTGTTCATGCACATATTTTTGAAATTTAAAAAATGGTTATATTGGTTAACTCAGCTAACATAAATCCCATTGCCTTATCAGACAATTAGAAAGTTCTAGAATAACGTGGCTAAGTTTAATGCAGTAGTTCGTCTCCCTAGAACATTACAAACACGCCGACTTTATGTGCTCTTAGGATAACTTTAACACACATCTACTCACTTAAGTAATTATCCACCAATTTAGCTGTTTGTGACTTAGAAATTATAGTCTTGTTGTATGAAGGGGTCATCTACTACATCTGCTAATAATGAAAAATTAAATGATGATTATCGTCCTTTAGTGTTATAACTGAGTATTAAACGGCAAATTATACCGTCATCATCCAAAAAGAGATGCTTACCTGTACAAACATACTGGATACAGTTTTCTTTTAAGGACAAATAACAATCTGCCAAAACCGTAGCACTAGGTCTTTCTCAGTTGTATTTTGTACTTATCCAACCAGAATAGGATAAGTCCATGAATAAGTAAGTCAACTGTGTGACTTAAGATGGCGTATAACAAGGAAGATTAAATTATTTTCATTACTCCTTGTAAGTTACTGATTGGCAAGCTGTCTTCATGATGTTTCATGAAATATATAGTATTTATTTCTTTTGAACTAAATAAAATATTTCGTTAATTATTTAGAATTTTTTTTTTTTAATTTTAATATTTAATAAACCTGACGATCTGGAGTATATCCTTAACTTCAACATTGCTGTCCCAAACGTGATTTGAGCACACAATATTCTGATCTGGAGTAGAAAGGTTGATGATTTCATGGATTCACTGATTGCGATCTTAGAAATGTAGCTAATGAATTTGAAGGGCTTGTGCTCAATAATTTTTTAACATAATATTGACTTTGATTCACTCTTACTCTTCCGATGGTCAAATATAGAGTCTCTTCCGTCTGGTCGTCCAATAATTTTAATCGTCTCAGTTTGTTAATATAATTTCTGTTCCATAATCTCACACCTTACTGCTTTTTATGTTTGCTGGGTAATTTGTATAAACAAGTACATATTTTTGAAGTAAAACTTCTTTACACACACGCTTGACATAGGGAGTAAGCCAGTGCTTCTCAAACTGTGGGGCGCACCCCCCTAGGGAGCGTGATAACCCTAGGAGGGGGATTGAGCATATTGAAAAGTAGAAAACAAAAGATTAATTAAAAAAATTATTAATGTATTGAAATTAAATTAACAAAATACATTCTGACATAATGAAATATATGTATACTGATATACTACGCTTATAAATGTATCAGTACTATACAATACACTTTATAATTAATTTAGCAGTACTAAGTTAAGAACCAGTTTAATAATCATCAGTGACAGCACAGGCCTGTCATATATAAAATTATATGCAAAAATTAACATTTATCTTGATAATTTGTACAGTTTATAATTAATCTCTTAACTGTGGAATAAAAGTTACGCAATTCACAATGCCACCGTTATGCACGTATGCATGCGTATGTGGTGTATTAGGGGAGGAGAAAGGGAATAAATAAGAAATCGTGTGGAATAAGTAAATCCTTCGAAAACACTGCTAAGGTCATTTTATTGCATTTCAAAGCCTTCGGAATGATTTTTTGGATAGCAGAGAACAAAAAGATCGTATTTCGGAAAGATTTATATATACGCCCAAAACAATTTGCGCACTGGCTGAGCGTGACGTTTATATACGTTGGTGGCGGAGAGGTTGATGTCGTATTCTAGCTTTGGCGTCAAAGTATAGTACTATTGAATTCAATACATGGTTATTTTTTGAAGGGGGACGCGATGAAAATTGTGATTGAATATTGGGTCGCAAGTATTGAAAGTTTCAAAAGCACTCGAGTAAGCTGGTGAATGCGTGACAAAAGCATTACGAAAAGTGTGATCGGGAGAGTTACTGAAGATAGAAATTTCAGTCAGTAGTTCGTTTGCGATTTGCTAGCGTTACGCGAACGGTGATTTCTTGATTACTTCGTAATTTCATTTCGTTCTTGAACAATTTTCTAAATTAATATTTTATTTAATACATTAAACATTCTACATTTAAAGTGAATAAAATTGTAAATTCATTTTAAAGTTCATATTTTGTGAATTAGTAACTTTGAATATCGACATTTTTTTACGATATATTCGTGAAATCGATATTGGCCAATCATCCATTGGTGATATATGTGCTGCTCACTCTGTTTTGGACGATGGGACAAACATCATAATAGTAGTTTCTTACACTTCGCCCAATAACACAGTTAATAATAATATAAAGTTTTTATATAAAAGACACTTATGATTTACGGTCTAGTAGGCTCTGAAGAATTAGGAGAAAACTATCATGCGTTGCCACTAACTTTAACAGGAGATTTCAATGTTAATTTCGCGTCCGAAGATGGACAACTCTTGGTAAACTTTCTACAAGATAAATTAGGGCTACAAATGAATAAAGTGAATAATGACCGAAATGAGCCTACCACAAGGCACGGAACCACAATCAATGCAGTTTTCTCTAGATATCTTTCTAATTTTCATTCGAAAACATATGTACCTTATTTCTCATACAATAAGGCTATTGTCTCGGTCTTACAATCGACCACAGTAATTACTGATGTATCCGATAATGAAAATAAAAATAATGAATAAAAGTAAAAAGTCTATTCTAAAACATTTATTTATGGATGAAAACCCATAATAAATTTAATAATTTGCAGAAAATTAATACATGTATATGAATATACATGTATATATTATAGATATGTACATATATATACACATACATATAGATGGAGCTAAAGAAGTTTTATTTCAGTCGCGTGGTCTAAAGCACACTCGTTAAGCTTTTTTTTTTTTTTTTTTTTAGTGGTGCTGTAAAATTTTCTTAAGTAATTTCCCCTTCCTAATTTCTTGATGCATTGCATACACAGCATGTAAAACATTTCTGTAATTTTTTTATCTCTTGTATACTTCCGTTCTTAGCTCAGTTCAAACTCTCTCCAGAAAATATATACAAACAAAAGCTCGCAGTGACAAGATTTATCGGATGGGAACTTCCATTTAATGTATGTAATCTCTAGATTATAATGCATTGAAAGTGAAGATTACTGAAGAAAGCAATACAAAATCTTGTTATTCTGTACGTGTTACATGAAATTGAATTTATTCCTAGGTGCAGGAATAGAATACAAATTTACCAGTACGAATGTACTTTGTTTGCAAAATAAATACAGTATTATAGAAAATATCACCTTGTTTGCTTTTAAAAGTGTATTCAAATGAATTCATTCTTTTTTTTACATTATTTCAATCTAAGACTTGTCATGTACTTAAATTCAAGTTTCAAAAAAACAATGACTGAAGTAATCTTAAAACTGTTTACCAATTCTTTATCAGTTGTAACGAATATACCTATGAACTTCTAATGAAATAAAATAACTATATTTGGAAGTTCTATTTTAAAGATGGAAATCTAGATTTGTTGCCATCAGTCACAATTGATTCCAATTTAAATAGCAATTGCAATGCAATTTATGTAGAATAATGATAGCTTAATGGAATGTATTTGATATTTAAGATCTCCACTTAAATTAACTTAAATATCTAATTACGTGCCTTTCAAGTCATGTGACTGGGATTGGCTATTACCATAGTTGTCTCCAGTTTAATTCAATTAATAATCAGGTTTAAACGAAGGATTGTTACCGTATGCGTGAAAGTAATTTAAGGCATAATTTGGCCAGCAAATAGTTAAACAATTAAAATTTGTGTTGCCTCCAAAATAGTTTTCAGGTTAGATTGTAGTAATATGATTACAATGTTGTCATTTTTTTTCAACTTATTTGTAAGAAATATATCAGTTTGTGGTTGAAAGTGAAACACATAACTATGAAACACTGAATTTCGGAATACAGTTCAGGTTCTTTTCTAAGGAGTTAGATTATAAAACTTCTAATTTTTGATTAAATTTTGAATTGAACTTTTAATTAGAGAAAAAAGGATAGTTTGTCTTAATATTGAGTGAGTTAAAATAAATGTCATGTTAAATTAAGTAGGCTTTAATAGAAGTCAAAATGTATTATTTAAAATGAAAGTAATTTTGTAAAGAAAATTAGCTATATATCAAATGTCTAATATTTTAAACTTTAAATGAAAAATTAGAAAAAATATATTTTAAAATATCTTATATTTTAAAATTTATCTCAAATTTAACAATACAAATGTGTATAAGAAAGAAATCAACCTTTGAAATACTTTATATTCAATTCAAATCTCCCTCCATTCATGCACTTATTTTGAATTTCAACAAATATGAAGAAATGAATGTGTGTAAAAAGATACAGTTATTACACTAAAGTGCATCATGTGCTATTAAAAAAAATACACTTTTTCTTTTGTTAAAAATGATTAAATAATGGTATTCAGAAGTTAATCATTATTTGGAAGTTATGAAAATGAAAGTGCTAAATGAAAACACAAGTGTGAAAATGCATATACCTTATCTATTGTAAGTGAATAATGCTTATGCTCACGTGATTTCCATGTCAATGACGTAATTGAATAATTAGAGTGACTATTGCGAATGCTGAAAATATAGTGATGTGAATACACATATGAGATCATGTTATATGTGTAATCAATGAGCACAAGCGGAGTTCATTTGTTTCGATAATACTGAATTTGACCCAAAAGAAAATGTCTTTGTTATTGAAAAACGGAATTCTTCAATGGGGAAAAAATAAGTATTGCAGTAAAAGTATCTGATGTCACATAGATGTTATACAGTGTATGATTCTCAAATAGGGAGAAAACGATATAAGTCATGTGAAATTTTCCTCTTAACGAAAATTTGGTATAAGTGGACAGCGAGTAATAATAACTAAAAAAGTCCACTTTTTATTCGGAATTTATCTTCCAGACCGCTGTATTTGGAATTTTCTGCAAGTACAGGAACACCACTTTCAAGCAAGTGTACAGAAGTTACTCAAAGGTTCTACAAAAGATACAGAGAAACGCATGATTGCATGCGCCAAACATTTAGCAATTTGTGCATCTATTCTCATGCATGCAATAGAGAAAAATAGTGTGCTTACAATAGAATCAAGATATCACAGATGGATTAACAAAATTATGTCGCAAATATGATCCAATTAAGAACTAAAACTTATGATAAATTACTAATTACAGTAAATTAATTGTATTTTTATGAAAATATATGCTCGCCATTCATTTGAACTCAATGCAGCTTAAACAATTGGAATCAAAATTGTAAATTAAATCCTAAGCACTTAATATTAACATAATTTTAATAAGCAATTTTAGCGATTTGTAAATAATTAAATAATTATCAATCATAATGCGGAGTTCTTAAATGAGAAGTAATTGCTTTATTAACAATATTTTGAATTTTTAAATATCTTTCTGTGTAATTGACTTTGCGTGTAATTCAAATTTCCCTTATAAAATATACTTTTAAAATAAATTATGTCAAGAACTCTCTATTGTATATTTTCTTTTAGTTTTCTTATCAGTTATTTTGAAAATTATTTACGTCCGCTCATCTTTAAATTCTTCGTTAGCATTAAACTGTATTTTCCATAAACCAGTTGAAAACTGAGACTTTAAAATATGGGTTAGATCTTACTTCTCAATCTTTTAGACATGCAAGCTGCAAATTCATCTTCAAACGCAGCAATCATGAGAAGAAAAATCGTTCAAAATTTTCGTCTTGTAATGTATTACTTGGATCGTAAAAGCTATATCGCATTTTATGTTTGAATCCACGAATGCAGGTGTGTTTTACGATGCAAGTAACTTTTTTTGGAAATACACGCATCGTTTTCCTTTGGTAGTAAATCTTAAATATATGAGGAGAAACATGTTTCTTCGACGATTCAGATTTAAATTTCAACTTTGCGTGCGAAAATTTTCAAATGGTTTTGCATAAAGTTTAACTTAAGTGAATGATCGATGAAAATTCAAATCTTCTTGATACTGACTTATGGTTGATTACTATGAAATAAAATTATTGCTTGATTTTAAAATGTTCATTTTTATGAATTATTTATTTCTTTAATAATATAAACCATTTTTTAAATAGAAAAATGGCTTGAAAGGCTCTTTCGAAAATATATTTTCTTATTTACCTTTAAGCTTATAGAATATATTCGAAGCATATAAGCTTATTTTTTGTCAAGAATTTTTAATTAAGAACATTATACACTTACATAAGTTTAAGCGTTTATGATAATCTAATGAAATAATTCGTTAGAAAGTCGTAAATGTAATTCCTTTAAAAATTGGAGAAATGAGCCGAAAACCATTTTGTAAAGAAATACTAATACTTTGGTAATAATGTAATTGACTATATTCACACATGTTGAATATGGATGCTTCATAAAAAGTATGACAATGTAATTGTGAAATATATATAGTTTTTAATATGAATTTCTTCAAGCGATTATTTCTGAGATATAAAAAACATTCGAAAGTGTGTATATTTTTACGCGCTTTTTCAGTGGCTTAATGTGTGGGGATCTTAATTTTATTCTTACTACAATACATCCAAATTCGTTGGTGTAATTTCATAGATAAAATAAATATTGAAGCTACCAAGCTATTTTTTCTTCAACAATAAGGGTTTTTGATAACTTTTTCATTTAACTAATTAATATATACTATTTTCTACTTATACATTGTTACATTTTAAATAATGTTATTTTCAATGTAAAAGTAATATTGTTTTGTGATTGAAATAATGTTTGTGACTTGCTTGTAACTAAAACCCTAGCCAATAATTTGCTACATTTATAAATACTTACACACACATATATATATAAATTATTGTTGCAAAAGTCCTAGCATTAAGTATTTATTCTATTGTATTGAAAAACCTTCTAATAAATCTTACCTCTTGATTTACAAGGGACAAGATTTCAGAATAATACTTTCTAATATTGAAATAGAAGTACGTTTTACGTACCTGTAGCCTCTTACCCTAAAATAGATTTCCACAAAACCCATTTTTAGTGCATTTCTACTCACCAAAATAAACCCGATTGTCGAATTTAAAGTCTAAAACTAGTACAGTCAACTCTCAATAATTCGAAGTTGAAGGGACCAAAGAAAAACTTCGAATTATCAAGAGAGTAGAAAAAAACTCCTAAAATACACGAAGAGAATTTTTTTCTAACACATTTAAATTTGAAACTATGTAATAAAACCACAAATGTACACATACGTAAAATTATTTTTAAAAAAGTACATATTATGCAGAGACATGTACATATTATAGAGAAGTTGAAAGTCCTGTATTAAAAGAATATATACGCACTGCTCATAATTAAATTTTTTGACACAAAAAAGTGTGTTATCTTGTTTATTTTATTAAATTCTATCTTACCTTGTCAATAGATTTTTCTATAATAAATAAAACATCTGTATCTACATGATTTTGAAGGGAAAATTTGTGTAGTTTCTATGTTTACACACACTTTAGCTTCTGTCAGAGTTATCGAAGTCAACTCTTTCAATTTATCTTCATCACTTTCTGTGTTACTATGGTCCAAAGCCCTAATTTCAGCGTCATACGGTTCCTCAGACAGCGATGTCTTTGTAAACCGGCACGTAGTCGTCAAACGCCAAATCTTATACTCGGAAAGCTTCCCAAAGGGATCACTCAACATAACATTCCATAAATGTATCGTGCACATTAACCAGATTTGGCGTGGAGAGTCCCGACTTTTTTTACTGTTGTGAATTGTTTAAGAGTGACCGCTCTCCAAATCTCCTCAATCATGATCAAAACCATTAAAATAGAAATGTTTACATTCTACTTTCGATTTGTCCCACAAATGAGCCATAAATCTTCCTGTCAGTCCAGCACAAAATACATAATCCTAGCTAAATCCTACAATAACGTACCATCCTTTCGGAACACATGTGTATCAATACCACGTGTTAAACGAAATATATCGACCGCTGACAACAAGTGCGGCTAGTCTATTATCCACTTGAAGAATAAAAGCAATAAAAGTGTCTTTTTGCCTGAAGAACTGAGAAACATAAAGAAGGGGTCGTAGACAGATGATCATCAAAGAAGCTAGGTAACAGGGGGGACATGCAGATTCAATGCAGTAGTAAAATCTATCCCACAGCTACAGGACTGTTTGCTAAAGGATAGGTGTTCGAATAGTCGAAAGTTTCATAAGACAACATCGAATTATCGCGCGTAGTAGTGTGGCCAGCTACAAATTTTAATTCGAAATATCGAGTGTACCAAAACGTATTGTATTAGTTCGAAATATAAAGAGTTTTTCTAAGGGCTGAGAATATACTTCTAATTAGAGAGAGGTTAGTATTATCGAAGGTATGAATTAGTGAGAGTCGACTGTATTTAAAAAAATTGGGAAATTTTTATCAATAAGCCCCGTAAATCTGTTTGAGAGTCGATTTCCAAGAAATGCATTTTTAGCGGAATCCAATTGTACTAAAGAAACATGTATACTACATTTTGTTACTATAGGTCTAACAGTGCGAAAACCGGAATTTTATTTAATGCCTCTCAATAACCATAGGAGTCGTTTTCCAAAAATTCCTTTCCTAGTGGATCTCTATAGAACCAAAAAAAAAAAAAAAAAAACATGCGAAACAAATTTCAAGTATCTGCTTCAAACAAGTTAAAAGCAATTTTTTTTCTATAACACCACTTAAGCCTTCACAACTCCCTTGGGGTTCATTTTTCGGCAAACTCGTTTTTACATGAACTCTACTCCATGAGGGAAAGCCACTACTCGGCAGGTCTAAAAGTTCCCAAACGGGAATGTGTATCTATAATGGCCCTTAAGCTCCCCAATGCCCCTTGAGTGTCAATTTTCTTAAAACCATTTTTGTAGAGGATCTCTACAGGATGAAAGGAACGCATACCAATTTTAAATTCTGTACGCCTAATAGTTTAAAAACAGAAATATTTATTTATAACACCCCTTAAGCCCTGCAATGACCCTTAGGGGTCAATTTTCGCAAAACCCATTTTATAGCGAATTGTTACCTTATGAAAGGAACGTGCTTAATAATTTTCAAACCTGTACGTCTAAAAGGTCAAAAAACGCGAATATTTATACATAAAACCCCTTACGTCCTCTGATCTTTACTCGATTAAAGAAATGTGCCTACCAAATTTCAATGTATATATAATAGTTTAGAAGCGAAAATAATTATTTCTAACACCCCTCAACACCCCTTGAAGGTCAATGTTTGAAAAACCTCCTTTGTTGCGGATTTTGTTTTCCATGAAAGGAACATAATTACCAACTTTCAAGTTTACATGTATAATTGTTCAAAAATTAGAATATTTATCTCTCATGCTACTAGAACCTCCATCTCCACTCTCAAAAAGGAGCATGCCTAACAAGTATCATGTTTGTAATTTAAATATTTCTGAAGATATCGTGATGAGTGAGTGAGTCGATTTTCTTTATGCATAAGGTATTTCACACTTTATGGAAACGATTCTATAATTCCTTTTATCATTGGCATTTCGAGGTAAAACTTTGGCAACTTCAGAATAATGGTGTGCTAAGATTTTTCTTTGAATGGAATGCAAAACAAAAGATTTATTTTAAAAATGGCACCTAAAAATGCTATATGGCTAGAAGGGTACTTATTTACGCTTTTCAAGGAGGAAATGTTCCTGTCAAAAATTTAAAAAGTGGTGTAAAAATCTCGGTTACTGTATTTCAATCAAATTCTTTTATAATAAATCAAATTTGAAAGAGAAAAATATTCTAGTACAAAGTAAAAATTATAACATGTGACCACGAAACTTCATCCTAAGACCGTGAAGGAGGAAGGTTCGTTCTGGGTACCTTAAGTTCCGAATGCGAGTACTTAACCGATCACGCCAAAACGATTTTCTTCGCTTGATGTTGGTACTAGTTCATATAGATATCACACCGCCACATACTCCCCTGCCAGTGTTTTGGCGAATTGGCGAACAAACGATACCATATTCGTGGCGAGCATGTAAGCAGTTGCGTCATTCGTGCGAGACGGCTTTGTGAATTGCGTCATGTGTGTGACGGTTTGATTCCGTCATTTGCGTGAGACGACTTTGAGAATTAACGGCTTATTTGCGTCAATGTTTGACGGCTTGATTGCTTTTGCGGTGGATAGATGGCACCACGACTGCGGCGCGTGAAGGGTGCGGTTCCTTTGCACGGCCAGGGTCACCAATGAAGGATGAAGGTTCGTTCTGGGTACCTTCCGTTCCGAACGCTAGTACTTAACCGATCACGCCAAAACGATCGTCTTCGCGTGATGTTGGTACTAGTTCAATTAGATATCACACCGCCACAACCGTTCAAACGCAGGCAATTATCAAGAAAGTGAAGTATCTGATCCTTAAAGAAAATCCGCAGACTCAAATATTCATTGCATCGAAACTTTAGATGTCTTCCGGAACTGAAATTAAAATCATTCATAAGGACGTAAAGTTAAAACTGATCTTTAAACCAAAGGTTAATATCCTTTATCAAAACATATTGCTGAAAGAAAAGCAAATTGTGGAAAGTTATGCTAAAAACACCTAGCTGATGAAAGATTGAAATTTGTGGTAAAACTTGATGAGGCGTGGGCATATTTAAGTGGCTGTAGTAAAAGAAGATGGATTTTATATTGCTCAACTGACAGGTATGACTGTACAAAATGGCTTCTTCAGCGTACAGTGATGATCCAAAAGGATTCTTGATAGTTGCAAGATTTTCTAATAGCGGCAAATTAAAAAACAAAATAGTCATGAGTAAACCCAAAATTAATTTACCCTAACTATCAGCAAAATATCTTAGAACCAATTTTTGAATAATGAATTCCTACTTTTTCAGGAAATGACATTGGCAAATTTGAGCACCATATGGACAAAGCCTCTAGTAACACATATGTTCCCCATTTAGCAAAGAAAGAATCAGAAACACAGGAATGAAGTGTAACCCATTTAATGAAAAACATGTAACATCACCCTACGCCAGCATTTCTCGAACTGTGAGGCATGACCCCCTTGGGGGGCATTTTAATCATACAAGGGGATTGCGAACATGTCGAAAAGTCGAAAGCAAATGATTTAAACAAATTACAAGTTCACTGAAAAGAAGCAAAACAAAATACTTTCTTACATAATAAAAGTAAAAGGCACATTTACTCTGATATAATATACTTATAAATGTATCAGTACTACACAATGTATTTGATATAATAAATTTATCAATACTTATTTAAGAACAATATTAATAATTACTAGTGACACCCATGAGATCGTCGTGTATAAAATTATATATAAAATTTAATATTTATATTGATAATTTGAACGGTTTATAATTTTCAAATTCTATTGTAACCTTACGTCAAATACACCATTATTGAATTCAATATATTGTTATAATATAGAGAGGGGTGCGATGAAAATTATGACTGAAAATTAGGTAGCAAGTATTGAAAGTTTGTGAAGCACTGCCCTACGCTTCTGTAATAGATTTTTGAGCTTTAGGTTTATTAAAACGAGCTTAAGCAAAATGGCATCCATTCACACTTAACTTACTTTGGAAAACGGTTCAAGAGAAATGGAGTAAAATTTGCTTGAAAGTACTAAGTAAAAGTTTACTTTCATTAAAAAATCGAGCTCAAGCTTTTGTCAGGAATCATGGATACCAAAGAGAAACATATTTTCACAAAAAAAGGTATTTATTGATAAAAATTAACTATCAAAATCGTTTCTATAAAGTGTGAACGACCTTCTGTATATACAAAAATATATAAACTTTCAATTTTAAGAAATTACTAAAAAAATTCGGCCAAAATTGTTCTTCGATTCTTTGGTTAATATTTAGACACTGTTAGCAGATGTTCAAAAATATTATTAATGTTAGTGGGCATTAACTGTCTTGATAATTCAAACCGATTATATTTTTAAAAAATCATAATCATTATTAGTCTAATAATTGTGGCATTTATTGAATGACTGTATATGCCGTGTTTGAAAAATGTAATAATTACTTAATTCCTTCGAATTTTTTCCCTCACGTTTATATTACATATCAATAGTCCATGATTTGGAACATGTTTATATGTTAAAGAAGATGGTTATGTACCTTATGTCTGAGTTTAATTATTAAGCTAATTTCTTTCACAAATATTAGACTACGCAGTAGAATGCATTAGAATTGATGACAGAATCGGTTTTGCATTTATTATCTTCAGGAGTGGTATTGAATTCAAGCACTTTCACTTTAGAATTCGCAATAAATGCACAGTTTATGTAGTTTTTGTGTTTAAAATAAAGTGCCATTAAATGAATCACTGAACAAAATAGGATCATCTCAGACTATCTCATTTGTATCGATTCTCTTTCGTCCTAGGATTTTCTGAAGTACATTTTATCATCCAACAACATAATCTTCAAGGTCCGAAAGCGATTTAAATCCTGGGAGATAAAAACATTTCGATAGTTTTTGCATTTGTTCACAAATACACGGGTGGTTTTGGATATAAGTGGCCCGATTGGTTTGTAAAAGCAGCCACCTAGCACAAAATTGACATCACCACTACTATCCCTAAATCATTTTACAAGCAGAATACGAAAGAAATAATGGTGAAGTCTTGAAGCCAAGAATATAATCAAATAAAAGGTGTTAACGAAGAAATTTTTCCAACCATCAATAAGAGAATGTCATGCCAACATTTTTATACTAATTAAAAAAATAATCCAATTTCTCACTAGTCATGGCAACTTTAAAAGCTATTGGCGCAAATTTAACCTTTTGATGGCTATGAACGAGCTCAGCTCGCAATCGAATCATGCTTCATAATGCGCGCAAACGAGTTCCGCTCGGGAGCAAGATTTCGACAGAAATGGTTAGAAACGAGCACTACTCGCGTTGTGAAATTTTTATCCTACGCGCGCTGACAAGCTGAGCTCGTTCGTCATTATTAATCTGCATTGATTATGTTACAAACGAATCCTACTCGCAAAATTTAGTTTTTTTTACTATCTGTAGATGACAGTACGGGTTCCATGAATTTCTTTTCATAATAAAGGGGAATATTTTTTTATCTTGTTCATTTTATGCGTATTTTGGCGCATGTTTTAGGGTGCTTGTGAAGTAATGTGGCTCTAAAGCGAAATTTAGATACTTATAATGATGATTATGATACAGAAAGCTTATCAAGTTTTGAGTCTGTTGAAGACTTTGTTCACAGTATATCAAGATCAGAAGACGATTCAAGACGTATCAGAGCACCTATTTATTTAGATTTTTTTTTTCAATTTAACCCTCCAAGCGGTCTGCACGTAAAATTCCGCCATTCCAGAGATGCTTTTTCAGCCATCAAGCAGGATTCCCAAAAGCGGCCCGGCCGCATTCGTAAAAATATGGCTCAACCGCTTTTGAAAACCCCACCTGAAAGCAAAAAATATGTGCGGTGCATTTTTGAAGCATCTCCAGAATGGCAAGACTTTAAGTGCAGACCGCTTAGAGGGTTAATATTTGTCGTATGTTTATAATTAATTATATATTATTATTTACATTATTGATTACAATCATTTATAATTTACTATTTAATAATTATCATTTATTATTTATTTTAAAGTACGTAAAAATTGTTATTTATATAATACAAATATTTTAAGAAATTTTTAAAACGTGAGAGGTTACGGCATCACCAGAGAAAGGTGATATTTTTGGAAGAACGGCAGGGAGAAACAGCTGCCACTTTCGACTACTGTTTACTCGTAATAATGCGCGAATTAAGTAAACGAAAACTGCTCATTTCCCTAACCGTCAAAGGGTTAATTTGGTTCCGACATCTTCCTGCGATTGTAATATAAGTGGCGAGTTAAATGTAGAACATGTGTTGCCATTTCTGTGTTCCAAGATTGTCAGAAAAAGAAAGATGATTCTAAGACTGGCTCTGAAGGGCATTCATATAATTGGTCTCGAAATTTTCACCAACTCATTTTTACCAAAAGTGTTTTTGAAAATTTCTGTAAATTTATTGTAAATATATGTAATCCTTCATGAATTTAAACTTTTTTTTTAAATATTTTCTTTGCAATGTGTGTGTTTATACTTTTTTTCTGTAAGCCTCGTGTGATATTTTGTGGTGTACATGAATTTATAAATTCTTTCAATAAAAGCAGATCTAGAAATGCAATTAAAGTTAATATTAAATTTTTAGTCAAAATATTTTTATACTAAAATAAAATGCTTCTAAAGATATCTTACAGTTTGTATTGCTACCAAAGACTTTTACTTTCATAAGTATGAAACTCAAAAAAGAAATATTTCTGTAAATGACTTTTTGAGCTGATTAGAATAACTAAAAAAAACTTCTGAGACTTTATAAATTTGTGAATGCATTTCAGAAAATTGAAACAAATTATTTATAGAAAAAGGTATTTATAACTTTTTTCCATTTATTTACGATTTCTTCACATTCAAAAAAATTAAGAAAGTAAGACGATAATCATAATATTATTTATATCTTTTTAAAATTTTGTCAAGAAAAAACATTGTTTCGCATAAAAAAATATTCATGATAAAATAAATCAATATTGGTTATTTTAAAAATAAGGACATTGATCATAATTAAGAAGCAACTTTAGATAATTATCTACAAATGCAGATGAACTAATTATTAATATTCACGAAAAAATATTTTTAAGCTCTACTTTGTAAATGAAAACTTTTCCTTGATAAGATTTGATTAAAAGTCTTACAAATAGAGTTTATCGAATGTCTCTAACTTTCTTATTAATGTTAGATTAACACTAAAACGGTATAAGTACTTTTAAGTACATATGTTAGCCTGAAACACTCAATGCAATAAATAAGGTATTTTCACATTAATTAGATTCGTTTCTGACGATAGCTTGAATTCTTAGTATAGGTTCACACTGTGGAATTAGATAATTCTTCTAAGCATTATATAAGCCCTGTGCTCTTTTATCGAATAAAGTTTTAGAAATCGCTTTTGTTCGATATTGTATAGATGCCATTCATTCTTCGATTACTTTCATCAACAGCTGGCTTACTTCATAAAAGATAGATTTAGTGATCTTCAGAAATTCTTAAAAGAGAAATGTAAGGTATAAAACATTAATTAAAAAAAGAAAGAAAAATCAATGAAACTACCAGAAATAAATTATAAAAATATTTTTAGTTCCACACAAGTTTTTTTAAAAACTTGTTTTACCATTTTATATAAAATATGAATCACATTAAAAATACTACAAGTGAATGAAATGAAGTAATCAAAGATAAATCATGTGTAAATTATTAAATGAATGATTGTATGTTTTTTTTATTTATTTCTCTCTTATGGAAACTTTTGATGAAAAACTTTGATAGGATCATAGGTTGGAAGCGTGATATCTTAGAAAATCCCATTGGTTAATAAGAACAGATACATGCTATATAATATAAATGTATAAAATTAATGTGGAAATATTAATAATGAGAATCTATTTTTGTTAAAACTGGAGATAAGAGAGTCTCGCACTCTATATTAATGGTAGTGGTCGCGCTTGGTGACTCTGTCACCCCAAATCTTTTTCTACAATTATTTTATTTGTACACGATAGAAATCGTAATTCCAGGGAATAATTTAACTAAGATAACGTATGCTTACCTAATTATAAGAACTTTTCAAATTGTTTTTGATAATTTGACCAAAAATAACTCCATTAAAATGAACTAAAATGTTTCAAATGGGAGTGAATTTAATAAAAGACACAATTCACACGTACTTTACGCTAAAAATACAGGATTGATATTTACAGGCAAGTGTCAGAATTTAATCAACTTTTTGAAGTTTTATGGTCCTTTGATAATCGACAAACAGCATGTTTAATTTTTTATTGCTGGTGACTTTTTGACACAGTGCGATGTTTCTTTATATCTTTTTTGATGGATTTTCTTAGATAGTATAATATTAGGTTGGAGGAAAAGAAATCCATTATTTTTGCATGAAATTCAAAACTTTTTTTAGCATGTTTCAGATTGTCTGATTCGCGTCAAATATGTACCGGTTTGTTGTATAATTGGTTCCCATTTTATAGGTAGCTTCATTTTGCCTCTCTCATGGAAGTCTCAGCACTTATTAGCGAAAACCTCTAGTAATCCATTTTCACAATCCTTTCTTGACCCAAATTTCTTATTACTCAAGAAGTTTTGCAACACGATAAAAAGGTGGTAATGGCTTGGTGCTAGGTCCAGACTGTATGGTGGATGATTTAAAACTTCCCGACCAGCCTCCCAAAGTTTCTGGAGAGTCGCTACAGACGTATGTGGCGTAGCGTTCTCTAGATGGAACCTCTTCTGTTGGCCACTTCTGGCCGTTTCTGGTCAGTCGCTAGCTTCAAACTGTTCTGTTGTTGACAGTAAAGTTCTGAACTTAGTGTTTGGCCTGACGTAAGCAACTCAACATAAATGATTCATTTCCAGTCCCACCAAATGTACTGTTGAACCTTCCTGGATATTAGTCCCGGTATAGCTACCATTTGAGCTGCTTCACCGAGCTTTGACTAAGATCGTTTTCACACAATATTGTCCTATGTGACCCATTTCTCATCCCCAGTCACCATCCGTTTAAGAAATGTGTCGATTTCATTCTGTTTGGCCAGGGCTTCGCAGATGGAAATTCGATCCCTCATGGTTTTTGGTGTTAATTAGTGTCGCATCCAAACATCGAGCTTCTTTTTGAATCCAATTTTGTTCAAATAGCTTAAAACTATTTTTGGTCGATCTTTAGCCCCTAGGAAATGCTACGACTAATAACATGCCGACAAACTTCGATTATCTCTGTGATTTTATCGACATTTTCGATGACGGGAGTGAGAGGGGCAACTTTAACATCAAAAATGCCCGAACGGACTCGATGAAACCAAAATTGCACGTAATAAGTTGTTTCACAGTATCGGCACCACAAACACCATTCACAATTTCAGCCACCTGGCTAGCCTTTTCGTCTATGTCAAAGAACAAAAAAATGTACCGAATTGTCACTTAGTTGACTTCCATTTTCAACACCTTGTAACTCACAACTGAATGGACCAAACAAAAAAATAAAAGCAAAATATAATTTTTTTAGTGTGAAATGTCACCTTGAGAACGAATATAAATTTGAAATCGTTTGATCGATACTTCACGAGATATCGACAATACAGCTATCTACCGAAAAAGTAATGGATTTCTTTTTCCCCAGCCTAATATTTGAAAATATTACTTTCGACAGATATGTTTCATGCTCATTGCTTTTCTAAACTTTACTTCGCTATCATAATTCATATCCATTACATCATCAGGTTCTTCCCTTGCTTGATCAATTTCTTTTTCCCTAGTTTCAATTCCATCCAATAGAGTTATCTGATGCCCATTTCTTTTTCTTCATATTCGGCTTATTTACATTTATAAACTATAATGGTTTGTACAACACAGCAATCAAAACCTCTATGTCGTTCATGAAAAAAACCGTAACCTGTCCATAGAAAATATTTCGGAACAAAAGTGGCTTCTCATGGAACTTAGTCACCTCAAAATAATGAAAAAACATCACCACTCCGAAAAAAAAAGGGATGTGACATGATGAGTATCATATGGGAGGATACTGAAAACGGTTTTCAAAAATTAAATATTTCCTGAGAGCCTTGGGTGCCCCGCTTGATCTCTGCGGTCTTAAGAAATTGTACAATACACGACAACCTATAATTGGGGAATAGTGAATTGTGACATGAATGGTAGGTCAATGGTATTTTACTTCATACTATACTGTTCAAATTAATTGGAACAAAAGTATTTTTCTTGTCTGAGTTGGTATGTGATTACCAGTGATGTTCCAAACCACATCAGATCGGTTACATGGTCCTATAGATTAGTGTTTCTCAAACTGTTTGGCGCGCCCCTCTTCGGGGGGGCGCGAGCATATTGAAAAGTCTAAAACAAAAGATTATTTTTCAAAAATTACTAATTTACTGAACGTAGAAAATCAAAAAATACATTCTGACGTAATAAAAAATAAAATATACATTTACACTGATGTAATTTATAAGGACATCAGTACTGCACAATGTATTTCATAGTTAATTTAACAATACTAAGTTAAGAACAAGTTTAATAATTACCAGTGACCTCATAGTCATATCATATATAAAATTACATGCACAAATTAATACTTATCTTGATAATGTCTGTATGGTTTATAATTAATCTCTTAACTGCCGATTAAAACTTACGCGATTCACTCCCCAATGCCACCATTTTCCACGTAGGCGTGCGTATGCGACGTATGGAGGGACGGAAGAAGTGGAATTAATAAGAAAACCCTCTGAAATAAGTACATCCTTCTTAAACACAGTCACGGGTCTTTTATGGCATTCCAAAGCCTTCGGAATAATTATATGTATAGCAGTGCACTGAAAAGATCGTACTTCGACAGACGTATATGTGCGGAACTATAAAATAATTCTTTAGCTGAGAAGGGGTTATATTAAACGGAAAATAACTCTTCAGCTGAGCGAAACGTTTGTATACGCCTTTGGCACTTAAAAGGTTTAAGTCGTATCATCAGAATATAGTATTATTGAATTCAATACATTGTTATTGTTTGGAAGGGTGCGCGATGAAAATTATGATTGAATATTGGGTCGCAAATGTTGAAAGTTTGAGAAGCACTGCTATAGATAGTGTGGGGGATCGACTTTGGCTATAATTTACTCGCTTGACTGGTTTTAGAGTATCAGTAGCTCAGCCATGAGCATTTTAGTGTGGTACATGATGGTTATAATTTTGTGTCCGGAGTAACACATTGTAAGCGACTTCCCCCTGAAGTCACTCCCTCACCATCCTGCCTACCTAAAGGTGTGGGAAGAAACTTCAATAATAATAATTATTTTTAATTATTCAAGCACACTAATCAACCAGGAGTTAAAACACAAGAGAATGTCTTAGGAGTGATATAAAGAAAGCAATAAACCCTAAGTGAATAAGGGTGAGTAAGCAGTTCAATTTAACCTTATCAATCTTAGACTATAAAATCCCAATCCACTAATTTAGTATAGGGGTAAATTCCGTTCTTAACTCGTTGTGTAAATCAATTAAATCTCACCTTTCTAACGCTGCAACAGATTTTCCGCTCCTTCTTCCTTGACAATTGCAAAACTCTGACTTTATATACTCTCACTAATCAACATATCAGAGTTTGTTCTTGAGAGGGATAGCTGTGAATTAAACGCGAATGCTAGCCCAAAGATTTCCCAAGAGGCTTAGTGTGAAGGTAGCTTAAAGACCCGTCACAACGTGATACTAATACTTGTTCAAAAATGGATATTTCTCCGAGGAATCGTTATAAAATAATCACTCTTAACGAACACACTGTGAAAGATAAAGCTGTGACAGTTCACAAATCAAGTGTTTCGATTATTTTAACAGCATTTCAAAATTTAGGAATAGCTGCTCCAAAAGGGAAAAAAATGTAGGCACCTGCGAAAACCTATTCCAAGAACTTATAAAATTCTAATAACAAATAGTAAAAAAAAATTCAAGAATACAAGCGCAGGTTATATATAAGAGAGAATTTATTGCATTATGGTGTTTAAGCAAGGACCTCATTTGTACTAAAAACGCTTCTGGAAGTTGGCCATAAGTCAACAAATCCGAGAAAAAAACAATTTCTAATTCAAAAAATGACGGAAAAACGCTTAGCACATATGCCAAAAAAAAACCCGATCTTGGACTGTTAACGACTGCAAGAAAATAATTTTCAGTTATGAAACACATTTACTTGTACAGTGATACATATGAAGTGCTGTAAGACGAATAGAAGGTGAAACTCTGCTACCAGGTCATTTCCAGCAGACTGTAAGACACTTCTAAACAGATGTTTTGGGTTTTATTGCCACCAAATGGCACTGGAAACTTAGTTTCTCTTAAGGGCATAATGAATTCTGTCAAATACACAGAAATATTACGCAGTAGAATTGTTCCATTCATGGAGACATTTGACGGAACATTTCAACATGAGTGTTTTATTTGAATTCGAAATTAGTCCAGACTCTTATGAGGGAAAACCCAATACAAGTGCTTGATTGGCCTGTTAATTTACCAGATCTGAATCCTATTGAAAACTTATAGCATATGGTCAAAACACTTTTAGCTAAGATAAATGTACGACAACAGAACAAATGATGAAAATTCGTGTACAAGAGTACTTCTCCGATGATACAGTCGAGAACATGTGCGACACACTAACAGAGTCAATGCCAAAAGTGTATTCAAGAGACCTTTTCTGCAAAAAGAGGACATACTTCGTACTAATATAGAGCTTTTTTAGTCTAATTAAAATATGTAAGGATTAAAAACGAAGGTCTTAGAAAAAATCGGTTTCTCTCATTTGTCCCAATTACTCGAACAGAAAAGTATTAGGTGCATAGGTAAATTACATTACTGAAATTATTTTATTATATATGAATTAATATATTTTGTACCGAAAAATAAATGATTTTTTATATGTATTTTGCTGAAAATTATTTATAAAATTTACTTTGAGTAGCTCCATTAGTAATACCCAGTGGTTGAGTGGTAGCGTATCGCGCTTCCGGGTTCTATTCCAGGGTTGGTCAAGGTCGACTCAGCCTTTCACCCCTACAACAGTGGGTCGATAAATGAGTACCAAGCTTGCCTGGAGACCTAAACACCGGGAGTTATAGTTCAGACTGACTACCTGATGAAGACATCTGCTCATGCACCTCAGCACCCAATGGTCACGTACACTGGAATGGGCACAGTAGGCCCTGGTCCTCACGGGCTGTTGCGCCACTATTTAAGATGAGTTCCATATTTTTAAATATTGCACGTCATATTAAAAATTACTTAAGCTAATTAATGACAACATATTTAAAAAATCAATTTTTTTATTAATTTTAATAATATTTTAAACAGGTCTTGAAGTAAAATTAATTAATAAACACAACATAAATAAAAAAGGCAGTGTAATAAAAAAAAATAAAGATACAAAAAATGATTAAAGGAATTACTTTAAGTACTACTAAAGCTATGAGTACTCAAATGATGATCGGATGTATTTCTCTTAAAAATATTATAATCTGAAATATCTATTTCTTACATCCTAAATTACATTTTTATATTTAAAAAAACATATGAAATGCAATTGAGTTCACTTTGCCCATTTCGATGATTAATTTCGAGAATCAGATAAAATATTTGGTGGCATTTCGGAAGAAAGGTAATTACTAAAAGGATGATAAGGTTGTATTACAAATAGTAGCATTTGAGAATAAAATTTGGCATCACTTTTGTTCCTTTTTTGGAAACTATTTACACAGAACATTATAAAAATTAAATTAGAAACTATTACAGAAATGAGTAATTGTAAAACTCATGTAATTTTACATTATATGAGCACTTACATATTTACTCTCTTTATTTAATCTCTTAAGATTTTTATAAGTAATCCTAAAAGTGCTTTGCGCAATTATAGTATTATTACATATCCAAGATAATACAGAATAGTAAGATGTTTACAAGTTTTGATATCTTATTCTTAATGTTTTGTCTTTTCCCCTTCCATATTTGCATCACTTATTCCAATCATCTTTACGTTGTGTCCGTTGGTATATATTACAATATTTACTCGGATTTCAAATTTTTTCGGGGTTTCTTTATTGTTTAACATCAGTATTTCTCAAATTTCCAACAATTGTAACCCGATTTTTAACTATAATTTTCATGGCGCTGCTGCCCCCTCCTGCGATAACAATGAGTTGAATATACTAGTAATTTACTATGACGTTAAAGCTAGAATTACGACTTCATTAATAAACCGAACAAATTATTAAGATAATTATTAAATTGTGTATGTATCTTTTAAGTTACAGATATTGTTACGTAAATCCATGGTTAGAGGACTTTATTCAATTACTTGAATTATAGGATTCAAGAGCACTATTCACAGAATAAATTTCAGAAGATCTTCACACCTTCAATAGTACTCAGGCACAAATACCGGTGTCTAAAATACACGTATATAAAAGATGATTCACAAGCAAGCGATCGTTCACCAGCCGAAGTAATCACTAATCACTTCCACAATCAGAGCAATACTAACTGATCACTAGTCAAAACCAGACTGACTGACTTTCGGTGAGCATCTCTATTTATATCTCTCGCGGATAATTCGAGAAAACCCCGCTTGCGTCATACGTCTTGAAATTAGTGCATTTCTCTACTAATTTCTAGAAGAATCCAGAGGTTCCCGAACTCGCCAAATATGGTCACCAGCATGATCGCCAAGTCACAAAAGTCGCCATATTTTTAGCCAAATATGATGCCAACTTGGCTTAATCGCCAAGTTAACATTGACTTATCATTATAACGTCAGGAATGGCGTTACTTGTGAATATTACAATTTTAACGTAAATTAAATATTATTTAGATTAAGATATATAAAGGATTACACACATCCAAATACAAATTATTTACATTATTTCACAAAAAATTAGTAACAATATCTTAAGTGAATTATTTTTAGTAATATGATAATTATGATGTTATTTGGCCTCTCTAATTTTTCCTACACTAAAAAAAAGCATTTCGTATATTTTCAACGTTTTTAACATCCAACTTTTGTGAAACCAGATTTTCAGCGTTGAGTATTGGAAGATAAAATGTAGATAAAATATAGAAAACGAACTTAGAGTGGGAATTTCTAATTTAAGCCCTTTGAAAAACTTTGCTCTCCAAGAAGATCCCATGTGGGTCACTGTTAATTATTACACTTGATATTAATTTAGTATTG
The DNA here is from genome assembly GCA_019973955.1 of Trichonephila inaurata madagascariensis. Taxonomy (NCBI): domain Eukaryota; kingdom Metazoa; phylum Arthropoda; class Arachnida; order Araneae; family Nephilidae; genus Trichonephila; species Trichonephila inaurata. Next base: position 161,010 of record BMAV01009006.1, read on the forward strand.
ATAAATTAATTATCAAACACATTGTACAGTGCTGATGCATTTCTGAGTACATTATATCAGTGTAAATGTGTATTTTATTTTTTATTATGTCAGAATTTATATTTTGCTTTACTTCCTTTCAATAAATTAACTTTTTAAATAATCTTAATTTCGACTTTTCCATATGCTCGCACCCCCTCCCCCATGTAGTGTTAACACCCCACTCGGGAGGGGGGGGGCCACAGTTTGAAAATCGTTGTTCTACATTGTAAAGTTATATATATATATATATATATATATATATATAGTAATATAAAATAAAAGTGAGAGAGAGAAGAAGTACTAGAACCTACAGAGCTAAAGCAGGAAGAAATTGGAATTCACCAAACACAACAAATGTAGA
>BMAV01009006.1:171042-182213 GCA_019973955.1 Trichonephila inaurata madagascariensis
TGTGTGCAACAGTAAATTTTAACGATGTTTTCCTCTCTCAGAATAGCTTTTATTTTGTTATATGCATATTTGTAGAATAGTACAACATACATACTACAGATGTAAAAACACCCTATATGCAATAAATGTGATCTTGTTTCAAAAATATATTTACACACTAAACATTTATTTTTCAAAATATTCTCCTTTTCCAATGGTATTAGAATAAGTAAGCATGTTATCTTTAAAATATAAAGTGCGATTCCTCCTGAATAGCTTACGAAGTCAACGCATTGAGAACCAAGAAGTTTAAAAGTTCAAATTTCTGATAATATATGAATAAATTTTACATTATTCCTTATGGCTTTGGGAAGAAAACAGCAATTTGCGATTAAAACTGCCTTCTCTTTATTGCAAGTTGAGAGATCTTGTGAAACATAAATTATTCAAAATGTAGCCGATGATCCAGGGTAAAATCTCAAACACAGTTTTGATGGCATAGTTTTAAACTGGTAATATTTTCTTGAGGCATTTTTACTCCAGAAAAAGAACTCTAAAACAGTTTCTTGTATAGCACAGAGCTAATAATTAAAAAATACTGTTCTTATTCCGTTATACTTTACGGTATTTCCAAACCTGGGCATTGTTCTGGTCTTAAAAAAAATTTTCTTCCGAATTATTTTATTCCTATATTTTAGTGCAATGTGCGTCAACTTAAGATAATATCTGAATTTTATTCGAAATATTTCTACTGAACACTTTATGCAGCCTAAAGGCAAACACGAAGAAGTTGAATTAACTATTTGTATAAAATCTCTGGAATGTTTGCATATATGCGAAAATATCTTTCGGAATTATATCTTGCTAAAAATAAATGAATTTTAAACTACTTGAGCCCTGAAATGCCTTCTCTAAATCTGAGTTTTAACCTTATCTGTTAATATAAATTTTCATAGTCATAGTAAAAGTACCTTTATTAGTGTATTATTCCCAATATATGTGATATCCAAGTTTTCAAATCAGTATTTTTAATTTCAAATTGCTTTGTTATCCTTTAATTTAATTAGTCACCCCGTTGAGAAAGATTTTGATTACGATGTAGAATGTTAACTTTTTAAATTGCCTTGTATGATGCATAATTATTTTCAGAAGAATAAGAGGAGGTAATTAAAGAAGATATATTTAATGAATACTCGATGCTCAAATATTTTAAGGTCTTCGGGGTAAGCAAAGTTAGAACATTTTAAAAGGAATCAAGGTAGTTTAAATTGTTTCAAGAAGAAATATTTTAATATTATATTTTTGAACATTTCTTGCCTTTGTGAATAGATAAATGAACGGACTATTTATGCGATAGAGTAATATTGCATTATTATTTTTATGTTTTAATTGTTATAAATATTTAATTGATGTTTTAATCAAACGATATTAACTTAATTCTTATAGCTTAAATATTTTTAGCAAATATTTAGGCTATTTTCTTAATTGTCTCATTTAAACATTTAGCAAATGAGTATGAGTGGTATTTGTTTATAAAATTTTACTTACGAACATTCCTTTAATTGCAGTTAAAACTTATCTTTAAGAGTAAAACGGTGTGTAGTCCCCTACACAAACGTTCATGCACAAATAAGAAGAAAACATCATTATTTCTAACTAATCCTTATATGAAGTGTATTCAAAATAAACTATAAGGTCAGAAAATGTCTTTTGTAACGGATATTTTTTTTTTCAATCAACTACACTAATAAATGACGTTTTTGCTGCATTGACTCGATTCTCCTCTGCTACAGAAGAGTAATATCTAATTTGACTTTTTATTTGTTTCCGTCTAATCTTTTCTTTTTTTGTAACTAATTATATAAATATAAAATGTTTAAAATAATAAAATAGTATTGTTCGTTCACCCCCATCCATTTTCTTTCGTCTAACACCTTTTTAAATAAGATTTTTGAATAAATTTTTTAATAAATAAATTTAATTTTTGTGTCCCATTTTGAGCCCAGATAATGTACCCAGCAAACTCAATCAACGCATCAATTGTTCAACATTTGTAATCAATTACATTCCTTTTCTGAGTGATTCGGGAAATGAAAAAACTACAAAAATTTCGATTCTGTGTTAGATCTGTATATATATAATTTCAGAGGAGAACATTTGGAAAAAAAGGTTATTCTAAGTTAATTTTTTGCCAAAATATTGTATTTAAATCTTTTTTTTTGTCATAATGTCCTTAAAACAATTTTATACTTGTATTCTAATCTAAGTAATACTAAATATCATAAATATTATCCATTTGCCCGCTTTTGCAAAATCACGGTTCCGAATGTAGTCGGATACCTTAAAATGTTCAGCTGTCAATAAGCTATTATATATTTAGTATATTTGATGTAAGTTATATTCAAAGAGCCAAATAAATAAATAAATAAATAAATAAATATTTTTTTTTTAATTTAATGAATTTTTAAATATTTTTTTCTTTTTTTTACCTAAGAGATTGTTAATTCAATAAAGGACTCCCAAAATACCAATCATATTGCTTTATTAAAACATAATTTTAATACATAGTATTAAGAGATATATAAAGAGATATTTCGAGGTATATTAATACCATCTAACTTAACTAAAATAATAGTAGAAGAGCTTAGGATGGGTAAGAATTCTAACTTGTTCTGTAACAAAATAATTCGTAAGGAAATATAGAAACCACTTAACATCTTGTTTCTATTATTACTATTACTTAGGTTTAGAAGTGACGTACTTATCAAAATTTTGACAACTTTTGAATAATAATCTTAATTTATATATGAAGTATGTAAATCATTCATAGAAAGCATCAATACAAAGTTTATAAAAACAAGGTGCATTAAATGACGTAAATTACAAAGAGTATTAAAACATATATAATTTCAAATTTAAGCTATTAAACAGAGGTATTCTTCAAACAATTCTCAAATACGTTATTCTCTACCATGCATGTATATATAATGAAAACTCTTTACTAATATGAGATCAATAATCAATAATCAAAACTGAAAAAAATTTAAAATTGTAATATAACCAGACATAACACTCTAGAAAGGAAATATTGGAAATTAAAAGTAATAGAATTTATAAAATATAAAAATATGGATGCTACAGTATTATAAACATTGCTAACTTAGGACAGATCTTATATATAAAATCATTTACATAAAAGTCGAGTTGAACATGTTATTTGACCAGCCAACCTTCCCCCTTTATGTTAAAAATACTGAGCAAAAACCTATTGAAAACAATGGATAGAAAAAGTAAATCCACTACAAGGAAAATATAATTTACCTAAAAATTGCATTTAAAAACAGCTCATGCTAAATCTGAGCACAATAAACAAGTTATTGCCAGATTCTCGACTCAAATGTGCAAATCCAAAGCATGGGAAGGGCTGTATAGTAGCACTTATATATATATACTAGCTGTTATGCCCGTTCTTCGCACGGGTGAATTGAAAAATTAAACAATACAGATTGAAGGATAAAGAAGTTTTTAATGAGTTAATTTTATGTGAATAGCAAATTAAACAAAAAAAAGGGGGAGATTTTTTGCATATCTAAGCTGAACAACAACAAAAAAAAATGTTTGTTAAATTTTAAGTTTGAAGATGATTTTAAGTCTGATATGTTAAGTCTAATAGCTGATAAAAATGATTTTTTTATATATATATAATTCCCCGTAACTCTCTTGTGGGTCGATTTTTGAAAACACCTTTCTAAGCTGATCTCTGCTCAGCAAAAGTAGCACATTGTCACATTTTTTATGTAATGTACGCTTAAAAAAGTATAAATAATTTATATCTGTGGAAGTGTAATACGTTAATATGACTTTTTGTGGATTTATTTTATGTTAGAATTGTAATCAGCCTCACACATTGCCAGTTTAAGCTTTCGCAGCTCCTGATGTATGCAAAACAAATTGCTAAGTTTTACTTCACACATAAAAGATAGATATATGCTGTCACGGGCTTTTTTGCAGATAGCAGAATTTTTTCCTACTTCACAATTATCTTTATATTTTGAATACTTCACACAATATCTTTATAAATTATAGCCTATGTGTTATTCCGATGTATACGCTATATTATTGCAAAGTTTCATTAAAATGCATTCAGTTGTTTTTGCATGAAAGAATACCAAACATCCATACAAACTTTCACGTCTATAATATTAGTAAGGATATATAAATATAATTTTATGTCATTATTTATCTTAAATAAGAGTTCTAATATTTTAAATTTTATTTTTTATATTTAAAACAATGATAATACTTTTACTACTTTATCAAGCACCACATTAACCAGTTTGCATTAATTCATGCATATTTTTCCTGCATATCGGTTGGGTGTAATTGTATTCACATGACTCTAATGACTGAAACTGGGCAGGAATCTTCTCCCTAATTTAAATCTAGACTCATTTGCTAGGAGTAGAAATTTCCCTTCATTTGCATTATAGTGAACACATGCCCATTTCCAATTCAAATGTTCCCTCTCGAACTGAAGGGGTTTCGGATCGTTTAACATGTAGTCTACCGTTGTAAGGTTCTCTTAGCACATTAGAGGTCGATAATGTTTGTAGATTATAGTAAGAATGGAGGAGAGTTGAATGGTTAAATGTCACGATTTGTTACATAATTGTCGAACATTAACTTTATAACTATTAAATTTATAATCTTGTGGACGTGACATTAATGACCAAAAGCTGCTTTAATTGCATTTAAATAATTTATAGATCTATTTAAAGGAAGTTTAAAAGTAAAGTTATTAGGTTATTTTGAGGTAAGCGTTCTAGTTTACAGTAAATTATGTTTGTTATATTGTTCATATCCACGTGAACTAAGATATGTAATTTTACTCCTATAGTTTAGGGGTTGCCAACCTGTGGCACGCATGATTCGTGGCACTGAGATTTCAAACGGAGGTACATGAAGACTTTTGAAAAATTAAAATATTTGAAAAAATAATAATAAGTAATTAGTATTTTTTTTTACAATTGTATTTAACTGTGGTTATTTTATACTTAAACATTTATTTTAAATACGCTTAACTAACTGAATTAGAATAAAAATAAATTATCATATAGAGAATAATCTTCATTGTTGTATGCACTAACTTTCCAATGGAAGTTCACGTGTGAGATTTTAGAATCTAGGAAAGTGAGTCATACAATATGTTTAAGAAAAAAATGAGCTTCCCTGTGAGTGTTTGGTACTCAAGATGGAAGACTGACTATATAATTAATCTTTTCTTTCTGATATTGTAGAACATTTAATTAATTTAATTTATGATCACGAAGAAAAGATTGCATTTTTCCTACCCTAGTTAGTCTTATACCTTCTTCTGTGAACAAACTGTTGCTTTTGTAAAAACATTAATGCAGGAAATATTTACAAAAGCTAATGCTCCAAACTATGAGGCATTTAAAGATTTAGTATTCATTTTCCAGTATTCATTCAGAGCTAAGTTTTATGTTTTTCAAAGTAATAAAAAAATGCCACTCTTTTCACGAATCCTATTTCAATTTCTTTTCAAGACGTTGATTGTTACCCACCTGAAATCAAAATGAAAATTATTGAACTACCACACCATAAAAGACTGAAAACATGTATAAGAAACTTATTTCAACTTTAAGTGATCCAAATTATATTGAATTGTGGAAATTTATACAAACAAGACATTTTCCACATTTATGCAATTGGGCTGTCAGATATTATTGAAGGTTTGGATCAACAATTTGCGAACAAATGATTTATGTCATTAGCATAATAAAATTAAAATATTGCGCAAAATTAACTGATATGCACCTAAAACAACCTAATTTTGTTTTCATCTTCAAGAGAGAAGCCTATTTTAATCTTTATATATCCTTGATAATCCTAATAAATCTTTGGTAAAAAAAAAAAAGAAAAAAAAAACCACTTAAGTTATTTATTTTTATTTTATGCATAATGTAACTAATTGAACTTGAAAAAGTTCATTAACAATAACAGTTTAGTTTATCTTTTGTCTTATTTGTTATCTTATTTTTAAATTTTCACTATATATTTTTGTGGACTTTAATAAAAAATGAGCTATTCGTGTACACATTTCATAATGAACCTATAAGTAACATTCTTTCATCTTTTCGTACTTTTTGATTGTTGGAAATGTGGGAAGTGACACGCATATGTTCTTTTTTATCTGATTGTGGCACTTTTTCGAAAAAGGTTGACCACCCCTGCTTAGGTTTATAAAAAAAATATATATTATATCTAAAGAGTAGCCCTACATGTTATACTATCTCAATTAACAGGTACACGGAAAAGTCAAATTTGTAATTATTAGGAATGAAAGAGTTATAGAAAGCGAGAGAGTACTTATTAATCATCACATCTAAAATGAAAAAAAGAAAAGTTTACTTTTATGATAAAAATCACTTGTCCTCGTAAATAAAGTATAAATTGCAGAATGTATTTTTAATAAAACAGCAAATGACAAACTTCATATTCCAGTAATAAAATCTAAATGAATAAGTAATAAATGTTAAATAATAAATAAATAAATATTGCATGCTAAATAATAAATAAATAAGTAAATGAATAATGCATGCTAAATAATAAATAAATAAGTAAATAAATAATACATGTCAAATAGTAAATAAGTGAATAAATAAACAATACATGTTAAATAATAAGAAAGTAAACAAATAAATAATGCAACTTAAATAACAAATAACTAAATAATAGTTTCGCCTATTCTTAACGAAAAATTCCATGCAAAGTACTTTCACAGAATCATATGATTTTATCCTTGTAAGTACTGACGTTAAATATTTCAATAATGCTTTCGTAATGTATTAATTGCATTAAATAAGGAGAAATGATCATACTTTATTTAAGGAATTGCCTTCGATTGATTGGAAACGCATATTAAGAAGTCCATACCAGAAATCAGAAGAATTATTAAATTGCTCATCAGACATATTTTTTGAATCTGAGAACAAAAATATTCATCTATTTTACTGAAACATGACTAAATATAACCTGTAGAAAAGGGGTACTATACATATTCCTAAATTCAAAGTCTACAAATGACAATCATCATCAGCGGCTACATATTTATCCCATTGTAATCTAACTTTTTTTAATATCTTATACGTTTTCTCCTCTGATATTTATTCCGTAACTCACAGTTTTGACTACTTAAAAGAAGATGTATGTACCCAAATTAGAACATATACACTCATAGACAAAAAAATTAGCGCCCCCAGAAGGAGTCGTCAAAATGAAACGAAATTTTACATACGTAATGACTACTTTGATAGAAATAAATGATTAGAAAATGAAAGAAAAAGAAAAATAATCATTCATTTCTGAGTAAAAGGCAAGAGATCGGAGAATTTAATACCCTTGTTGAACCCCTCTAGCACAAATGCACGATGCGATAGATCAGGCATTGAGGCAAAAAAGTTCTGTATGATTGCTTGAGACATTCCGTTCCATATTTGCTGTAACCGTGTCTAGTTCGTTCAAAACTCGTCGGATGCCCAACTCGCCGTCCCAAATTATCCCAGATATGCTCGAATGGAGACCAATCTGGGGAAAGAACAGCCCTAGGACAGGTAGTAACAGTGCGGAGACAGTCTTGTGACACCCTTGTGTGTGAGGCCGAACATTGTCTTATTGAAAAATGGTTCCTGGGAGCCGTTGCCTGAGTGGCAACACATGTGGTTGGAGGATGTCATGGACATACCGCTGGGCTGTCATGATGCCACGGATCAATACTAGGGGTGACCGTGTATTGTAGTCAATGGATCTCCATACCATCACACCAGCTGTGGGATCTGCATTTTGCTGTAAATCAAAGGTAGGGTTGAGGCTTTCACCACGGGGTCTCCACACGCTAACACGATTGTCCTCACTGCTGAGATTGAATCTGGATTCGTCGCTAAAGATGACCTGGTTCCATTCCACTGCCATCCAGTTTTCTCATGCACGGTACCAATCCAAACGAAGGCGTCGATGGGTGGGCGTCAAAGACAGCACATGTAACGTGCGCCACGATCCCAAATGTCCTTCAGCCAGGCGCCTTCGTATGATTCGAGAAGACACAGGGGCCGTTGGGAAGGTGCTACCTGTGTCTGGATGGCGGCTGATGAAGCAGTTGGCAGTACGTTGGCTTATATACGATATGGCAGTCTTATCAAGGACTGGTCTGTTGAGGGTGTCCTAAATCTGGTCTTCGTGTAAATGATATTTCTCGGATCCACTGGTCCCAACTCCTCCTCACAAAACAATCAGATCGGGCTAATTGACGAGGTACTCGTCTAGCTGACCACCCAGCTCCCATCATACCGATGATTCTTCCCGTCTCAAACTGTGACAGCTTCTCATATCGTCTGCGAAAACTGCGTAATTGCCTGTCTATCTCAGCTTTTCATTTGTAAACGATTCAGCACACTCAAACAAGCTTTGGTTACCTGTTTTATACTCCATGGAGAATGACGTTAAATGCCCTTTATCGCGCGCGGCTATACGTAATACGCAATCATGCTTTATTTCTAATCATTTGCATATCTCCCCGGCATGTAACTTCATGCCAAGTTTCGCTTCGATCCCGCAATTGTTTTTTGGTTCCGCTAATTTTTTTGTCCATGAGTGTGTTTCATTTAATTTTGCACATATTTAAGTTAATTTAAAGAAATTAAATGTAACTCTGGGATTGTTTGAAAGCACGCTGATACTAAAGTGATCTATTAAACATGAGTGAGTGACAGTTATATAAACGTCGCACTGTAAGGCAGCACGATGGATATTGGCGACTGACTCCGTAATTTTGAACATCGGTCAGGTATCGAAAATGCCACTCCTCTTTCCTAATCACAACACCATGCCCTGAGAGGACATTCAGTCTCAACATGTTTAAGGGATATTGGCACTCTCTAAATTGTTGGTCTTTGAAGGCACAAGGATTCGATTTCGTGACTATCGGCTCACGAGTTCATGATCAGAAGGATACCACAACTACTTATTAAACACGATACCGAACCCCTCAAACTTCTTTATTGATACATGAACTATTTTATTTATGTGTTCTCTTTATATTATTTTGGAACAGTTCAACTTTTGCAGACAATTCTAAATATATCGTACAGCAATTTTAGGAGAATTCAAGTATTAATGTCCAATATTTGTTCAAAGTACTTATCATAACAAAAATACAGTGTTTCTCAAACTGTGTGGCGCGCCACCTAGGAGGGCATGATAATCCAACCAGGGAGGCGCGAGCATATCAAAAAGTCAAAAATAAAACATTTAAAAAATTATCAATTTACAGGAATCAAACTAAAATACATTCTAAGAAAATAAAAAATACACTTTTACAATAATATAATATACATGTATTAGTACTGCATAATGTATCTGATAATTAATTTAACAATATTAAGTTAAAAACAAGTTTAATAAATGCTACTGACCCCATGGGCTTGTACAAATATATATGCAAAATCTAGTACTTATTTTGATATTTTATACATTTTTTATAAAAATTCTTATTGTAGCTTTAGCACTTAGCACCAAAGTACGTTATTATTGAATTCAATACATTGTTTTTGTATCAGGGGGTGGGGGGGCACCGTGAAACTTATGATTGAAATTCGGGTCGCAAACATTGAAAATTTGAGAATTACTGCATAAATTTTTGGGTATTTGTATGTTCTAAAAAAAGTCAGTATTCGTATTATTTAACGTTAGGCAAATTCATTTATTTTAAAATTACCCAGAGTAATTTCAAAATCTGATTTGATAATCCTCAAATATTTTCGATAAAATACCAGGATAGCTTAAGGAAGCAATTCGGTGGTAATCGAACGCATATTTGTTTTAAAGGTTTCAAATGTCGTAAAAACTTGAAAGTCAATTTTCGCTGAATCAAGAATCGATTTCCTACAGACAGATGGGATTGATTTCCCCACCAAAATACACTTTTTGCAATATCTGCATCGACTCTCACTTCGAATTCCATAGAAGTATATGTCATGAAGTGGCATGTTACAAATATTGGAATATCGACCAAACATTGACAAAATAAGGATGGAAACTTCTGCTTGAAATATTTTTTCCACATGAAATGAAAGTAGAAATGTGCAAAAGAAAAGTTTTTCCCTCTTTATCAATAGGGTATGTTCATGCTAAGAGGAATATCAGGGTTAAAACTCTGGATTTCTTCCTTTATCGGTTTATTCTAAAATAGCTTCATCGATATAAAATTGAACTTTTAATGTAAAATAAGTTTGTATTGGATATATTTGCTTAAAGACTTTATAGTTATAAAAGGTAAATATAGTAAAAAATACATTAATATTTGAATGTTTTTAAAGAATGATTAAACATTGGCATCTAGGTTTTTCTGTTTGATGGATTTTTGTTTTTAAAGAAAATACATATCTGCTATTTTTTCTGGTTGAAAGATATTCAGAAATTCGTGTTTTGTTTCTTGAATTACAATTATTTTTGAGAGATACAGTCGAACCTCCATATTACGTACCTCTATATTGCGAACTTTTCTATAAAACGAACTTTTTTTCTTGTGATTCAATTCTTTTCCCCTCCCTATTCTTAAAGTATTTCTGGAGCTTCGTATAATTAAGAGATAAAATTACTTGAAATAACTTAACGTGGATTACAGTGTGAAGGAAATATGCCTGAAGGGGTATTTGGGGCATTGCAAAGTTGCAAGGGGTATTATGAGATAAAACAATCTTTAAAACAGAAAATTCAAACAAAATTAATGGACTTTACCAGTAATTAAAGGATACATCTGCTAATATATGCTTGAAGTTGCAAGTAATAAAAAAAAAATGCATGTTTAAAATGACTTGTAAGCATTAAATTGGAAAATGTCCTTAAAATTCATCAATTTTAATACAAAATTATTTTCTTAATGCTGAAAATATATTTATATTCCTTGATATTCTGTTTTCTTGTTTTCTTGCAGTTTTACTTTCTTTGTTTGATGAGTAAGGTACGTAAAAGAAATGGATATTATTTTATACAAAGGTGTGAATAATTACTTTTTATAATACTATATAGTGTACATGAATTTAAAATTTGTTTTATATATGTGGTTAATTAAGTATATTGAAAGATGATATTCCCTTTTATGATAAGACTGATTT
>BMAV01009006.1:182653-223072 GCA_019973955.1 Trichonephila inaurata madagascariensis
ATGTGAGCGTGGGGCAATACGTCTCCCCAAAGCATCCCACACATGTTCGATGGGATTTAAATCTGGGGAGCACGCTGGCCAATCCATTCGAGTGATATCTTCCCTTTCCAGCAGCTCCTCAACAGCAAGAGTGCGATGTGGCAGTGCATTGTCATCCATAAAGATAAAGTCTGGGCCAATGGCACCTCGGAAAAGATGCAGATGGGGAAAAAGTACCTCCTCACAATAGCGATCCCCGGTTACAGACCCTCTGTCGAAAATGGGAAGCTCAGTTCCGCCGTTCAGCATAATGCCAACCCAGACAAGAACTCCAGGACCACCGTAACGATGTCTTTCCTTGATGTTACTGGGATAAAACCGGGTCCCGATCTCTCTCCAAATCAAAACGCGTTGAGAATCGCTTCTGGTACTGAACCGAATCTCATCCGTAAAGAGAACACGACTCCATTGATCAGTTGTCCAGTTTTTGTGCTCTCTGTCCCACTGTAAACGGTGGCTTCGGTGGCCATCTTTCAACGGGAGGCAGCGTTCAGGACGGCGGGTGAACAGGCCCCCTTTGTGAAGGCGTCTGGCCACAGTAAACTGCTACACTTGTCGACCTGTTGCAGTACAGAGTTTCTGAGCAATGGCGCTTGCTGATCGCTGTCGAACTTTTTTCGCCTGCAGGACAATATATCGGTCATCTCCTGCAGTTGTCGTCCTCGGGCGGCCACACCAAACTTTCTAACAGCTGTACCTGTGGTTTGGAACGCTTTCCAAGCGCGCGAAACGACACTTTTGTTGATTCCGTACTCTGCAGCTACACTGGTGACAGTACGCTCCTCCTCCAGCTTTCCGATCATTCTTCCTCGTGTGAAGTCATCCAGGTGATTTCTTCTAGCCATATTTCACGAACTGACTCACTGGCACTTGCAGAGAATATGGTGAATTGCGTCTCTGTCCTTCATTTTATTCTACTGTTGAGCAGCGCGCGCCGACATCCCGCGTTTTGCGTACGCTCACATCGCTTCTGACGTTTTGTTCCTGATATTTGCATACACATGATGTTTCTACTGACTTACGTGTTCCCTCTACTGATCTCCAGACCTCCTTTTCTGCATTTTCATGGCTATCTGCTAAATTTTTACATTGTTGCTTAAGTTTTGCACACCAGTGTATAAAGGTCCGACTGTATTTCTATTTTAACTATAATATTCGTGAAACATTCTGTTACCCAACACGATGTTGAGTAACACATAACTGAAAATATAAACGAAAATGATTTTAAATTTTGTGATTTTTCTACATTTTTTTTTTTTTACTATGAAAAAAAATGTTTTATTCAAATGTAAATTGAATAATGTAAGGTACTTTATTTTAAATGAAATATATAAAAACATTATTTTTCCTAATTATCCAAAAATATAAAGTGAATAATTTCAATTACTATTTTACTTTCTTGGAATTTAAATTTTTAAGCGATAATGTACAGTCGGACCTCTATTTAACGAAGTCGCTAAATCCCGAAAAAAAGTTCGCTATATTGAAAATTCGTTATATAGAGTTTCACCTTTCTTAATACTTTATAAACCACATAAGACAAATTTTAAATTCATGCACACTATATATTGAAAAAAGCAATTATATTCCCACCTTTTTGTAAATTAATATCTATTTATTTTATATATATCTTACCCAACAAAAAAAGAAAAACTGCAGGAAAAACAAGAAAAAAGGTTGCTGAGACTGTACTTTTACAATATTAAGAAAACAATTTTATGCACAAATTAATGAATTTTAAGGATGTTTTCTATTTTAGAGTGCACAAGTAACTTAATACATACATTATATTATAACTAAATTACTAAAACGTGTTAAAAGAGAGAATAACTTGAAATGTCCAGAAATATTTAAAAAATAGGATGGGAAAAAATTGAGTCACAAGAGAAAAAGTTCATTATGTACAAAATGCACTTCGCTATTGTGAGGTTATTCTACGAAGAAAATCGTGAAATGTTCTTGGTTCAGAAAAAAAATCTTTACTTAGAGAAATTTGCTATATAGAGGTTCGTAATATGAAGGTTCGACTGCAATTCAATATGTTCAAAATTTTTGGGAGAGTAAAGTTTATTATTTTAACATAAATCCAAAAAAAAATTTTCTGTTAAAAATAAACAACAGAACATTCGGCTGTTTCATATAAACACATCTACTAATAAATATTTATTTACTTATTACATTTGCATTCAGTTCTTTTGTAATTAGAGAACTAAAGATAATTAAATGCTTAGAAAACCCCAAATAAAAGTATTATTTGATTATCAGAGATATACAGAAAATTAAGTATTTTTTTTTATAAAAAAATTATTTAAATTTTATTACAATCGCATATCTACTATTAATGTTTTAAACTTTTATATGTTTAAGGAAATATAGAATCATGTAGTAATTTCAAAAAATTGAAGTTTTTAACACTTTAGAGACTTTAATAAGATTAACTATTGTTTTCCTGTGAAAAAATTTATTTTTTGCATTGCATGTGACTACCTCAAAATTTAAATAAATATATGTTAAAAAAATTGTGCAAAATTAAATAACATGTGACTATATTTCATTAATTAAAGTAAAGCTTTTCAGAAAATTTTAGCTCAAACATATCTCAAAACTATATTTATCTCAATTGCATTTTTGCAATGTAAATGTGGTTTGAAAATTTTCTGGGTACTCTCGTAACAATGAGGTCGATTCTTCGACCATGTGTGTCACACATGTGCTCTTCGGATGACACACAATTAATTTTCTAATGCCCTGATGTTCGAACAGTGCATCTCGAGAAAATTGTTGTGGATTGCGGGATTCAGAAACACCTTTTTGGGGAAAAAAATGAAACTTTTTATCAACAAGTATCACATACTACTAAAAGCGGGAAAAATGTTCATATTTTTTTTTAATAACAAGTAATATGAAAAAAAAAATTAAGTCCATTCCTACTTAGATCAACAAAGAAAAATTTTATTTTAGCAACTTTTTATTGAATAGTTACAATTAATATACATATGTTTATCTATAGGACAGAATCATAACATTAAGTGGTAACTGATTTTTATTGATTATCATTAAAGTATCGTATTGTTATCCAAAACAATAGTGTATATAAAATTTTAGTTCAACTGAAGGCTTTTAAAGCGTGAGAAAAAAAAAAGTATTTTAAAGTTTTGACACAAGCCGCCAAAAGGGTCACTAAGCCGCCAAAAATGATGCCAATGTGGCTGAATTTGTATTTATTTGAATAATTAGTTTCAATTTATTAATTTTTATTAACTATAATTAAATTACTGTATTGACATCCAAAATAATCATGTATATAAAATTTCAGCTCAATTGAGTGTTTTAAATTGTATTTTGTTAACGATTGAAAATTCCACCAAGATAAATAAATAAATATGTAGAGAGTGTGAGCTATTAGTAGGATTTGATCAATTGAGGTATATTTTCTTACGAAAACAATTGCTTGTATTAGTAAATATATTCTCTACTACAGAACAATTAGGCAAACAGATTTACTGATTGAAAAAAAATTCTTCAGTTTTAGATGCTCTCTACCTTTTCTGCTGCATTTTTACTTTTAATGCACATAAAAATAAGATAATGGCAAGGGAAATTTTGGAAAGTAAACACACTAATTGTAATTTTTAAATTTATTTTCCCATTTTTTGGAGTAAGAATTTATTACTGTAATTATAACCTAATTTTATCGAGTCAGCTTGAATATCTCCATGTTAAGTTTCATTGTAGTATCTGTGTGTAATGTAGGTATGTGTTTAAATAGCTATAACAAAATAAATATTTGCTTTCCTAGATTTATATTTGTTTATTTTTACTGAAGTGTTGTATTTTTTTTCTTCAATGAGCATGTATAATAAAAGGTTTTTCTGTTAAGTTTCCCTTAATTCTTGTTTGAAAAAGCCACAAATAAATACTATTTCCACAAAGAAATCCTGAACTTCTTGTTACTCACGTTATAGTCGTATATGACTGAATAAATGCAAAAAATTATTGCATGTTTACGTAATAATTCTGTTAAAGTTTATGTTTTAGTACTCTGATAATAGGCAACTAGAGCTAAAATTGGGAGCCTAACGTACGGAAAATAAAAAATGAGAAATTTGGTTCGATTTGATTAGAATAATTGGACTCGCATTCATTACTTTAAAAAAATATGAATAAATCGAATAGATTGTTTTGTATTTTAAAAAATATCCAACAAAATGCATTATCGGATAAAAAAGTCATAAAATATGAAGAAGAGCTTATTATATACGAATTTACGTATCGTGAAGTAAATCAGTTGTGATAATTTCTAGAATATGCTGGAAAAAGAAAAAATATGAGAGCTACAAAATAAAAATTACCTTAAAATCTAAATATAAATAGTTTGACATTAAATCTGAAATTTTATGGGGAATAGGAGTTGAAAGAATGAAAAATAAAAATATAATTAAAAAAATATTAATAAAACTAATGAGATAGATTTATGAACTTTCCTTGAAATTTTACATTTAATGTGGCAAAAAAAATTGTTACCACATACAATCAATAATTCAAATGGTATCAAATGTGCTCATACAAAATTATATGGCTACGATTTTAAAATACAATTACAAAGAGATTTTGTTTAGTATCAAGTGATAAGTATATAGTAATGCTCGACTACGAACCTACATGAATCCTATAGTTCTTCTCTCAGATTTTCCAACATATCACTTTTTATAATTAAAAACAAAACTCTTCAGTACTCTTCAGTAAACTACTGCACTTCCAAACTTAGTCTAGAAATTGTATTTGTGAGATGCATGTGTGCGTGGGTATATGAAGGCATATCGAAATAATTTTTATATTATAAAAAAGACGGAAGAAAACAATAGAGAAGAGATATTGTGTGGAAATTATTAAATAATATTTGAAAACAAATAACCATACGTGTACAAGTTGTAAAAAAAAGGATTACGAGGAACAATAAAAAAATTGTTTCCGTATAATATTTCCTCATTTATTAATGAAAAGTCAAGTTCATTTTTTAAATATTATTGATGAATAATCTTATAATATATTAAACTATGTTGTTATGATTTAGTACATTAAAAACAACACAGCTTAGATAATCATCTCTTTTCAATACTTAAATGAAATGCATTCTAATTATGAAATATTATTGCTACATTAAGTAAAAATTATTATCTCATACAGATGGTCTCAGTGCTCCACAAACATGAGACATAATTTTTTTTCATGGGTAGAAAGTGGGTAGAAAGAGAGAAATTAGCATTTCCATTAATTAATTAATTTGGATAGGAAAAATTAATAATATATATATATATATATATATATATATATATATATACAATCACAACACAGGAATCAATAACAAAATTGAAACTAAATGAATCCTATAACATAAAAATCCCATTTCAAAATATCAATGGCGAATACAGAAGACAAAATTCTAACGTTTTCAAACAAAATTAAAAAAAAAAAAAAAAAATTTAAAATAAAAATTTATAAAATATCCAAGTGCAACTTCGGACTTAGGACCGATAAGTGGGGTTAAACTAGTTTGATGGCGCCAACCTTCCCCCTATTGCAACTTGGTAAATTAATCGTAAAATATCCAATTCTCAAAAACTTAAAAATTAAAAATTTAAAATTTAAAAATTAAATAGTTAAAATTAAACCATTAAACTTGAAAAATTAAACTATTCGCCATCGCATTCTGAAAGATATTATATTAAAATATTAAAATTCTAAAACAATTAATTGCATAATATAAGTGAACCCTCGAACGCCAAAGATGACGCACTCATCATTAGGTAGAAAAATGTATAAAATCCGAAAGTTCAAATTAAAAACCAATTATTTTCACAAATGAATAGCGTAAATCATTAAAAACTCACCAAAAAGCATTCTATAAATAATTAATTCACAAATTTTGAACGATTTTTCTCTCATATATATATATCTATATATCTCTCTCTCTATATATACATGACTGAGAGTTTTGCAAGTACTATTTAAATTCCAAGAAATAATATGAATTTGAAGCAGTGAAGAATGAAGAAATACTTTGGCAAGTTTAATTGCACCCAAACAATATAGATTTACTTCGATGTTATATATATATATAGGTAGATAACCTTTTTTGTTATTTAAAAAAATTTCCTTAAAAAAAAATAGATTTCTTCATAATTCTAAGGAAACAAATTTATTGCGTGTTATCAAGCGCATTTCTCTTAATTAACGTCCTGAGTGACTTTATAGTACAACATATAAGTAAACTACACCTTATGCAGGATCGTAATGCATTGAAATAATTATTACTTTATAACCAAACGTGTAGTGAACAGGAGAGATGTGATGATCTGTGTATGCCATGAGGCATCAGTAGATGATAGTCATCAGCTATGAGTGGATGTTAGGAAAGTGGTCCGTGATGGTAATGGAACTATTAATATATAAGAGGAATATTGGTGAGATCTCCCTCCGTAGAACGTCCTGTGGGAGTTCCACTTGAAGATATCGGTAAAGAAAGTTCAAGTCTAACAGAGAGGAGCCTTCGCTTAGATATCATACGTTATGTGATATTATTCTTATGTAAGGACTTAACATAATGTACTTATAGGAAAACCACTCAAAGTGTATAATTATTTTTGATATATTATTCTATCTGAATAAATAATCTGCTAAATGTATATCCATGTCTATGGTTAATTTGGCTACAATGAATTCTCAGACCCGTATTTCGCTACAACTTCAAGGTGGTTCAAAAAATTCCAGATAAATAATTGTTTTCAGCCGAAATACAGTTTTGTTTAGTATTTTTAATTTCAATATCCTTTTAAGTAAATGAATACAGTTAATTAATGTTTAAAGTCATTAAATATCAAACCTTCAAGTCTTTGATTTGACAAAAATTTAGTTACTGATTGAAAACGCATGAATTGGTTCGAAGGAAATTCTGATAAATAGATACCAAACTGAAACAAATTATTTATGCAAAACCTGTTTTTCAAAATTACTATTCGTTAAAACGTATAGATTTTGTTTGAATTCAGAAGACTACTTATATTTGGAGCAATATGCAATACTTATTCCATTATTGAAGCAATCATAAGCTCTTTGCAAGCGCATACTTTGCACTAAATCCTAATAATGTAAATGTGTTTTTTTAAATTTATTTAAAATTTTTTTAAAGAAATTTATATCTATATGCATAAATAAAATCGTTGCTTCACAAAATTATGTGTTTCACTCAGGTATCTATTAAAATAAATATATAATTGGAAATTCCAAAAAGAATTCCACGTTAAATGCGTTTCATATTGAAAAAAAAAAGTTTATCATTTGTTCAGGAGACTTGGCGAAATTCCACATTAAATGGGAATTAAAAATATATGGTTTGAAATCCGCCATAATTCAGAAAGACATTTGATCCGTTTAATAAATCCAACTGAAAGAAAACTTTTTACTAGGCATATAATTGATTCTTTAATAAGATTTTATATTCCATTTGCCCTACATATTTGAAATATTTAATAAAATATAAATATTAATTTGTATACCCTCCAATTAGCAGTCTCTCTCCAATATTTACTCTACCACATATTCTTTCGCAAAGCAATAAATCCTTTATAACTCACCAAAAATCGTGTAAAATTTCTGTATCATATATATTCATTTTATTTTTAAAGTATTTTAATGAATTAATATGATAATTATTAAATGTAATACGTATTATAATGTTTTTTTATTACTTTGTGGTTATATTATTTTTTTTGTAAAATACTTATTTTGAAAGTAGATTCTAAAATGTGTGGACAATAATAAATGGCAGAATATTTTATAATTAACCAATTTAGAGTTTCGTGAAAAAATTGCTTGAAAAAAGTCCTCTGCGGAAATATTTAAGTTTCAGTAAATGCATTCTGTGATAATTTTAATACATTATACATCGTAAAGTAAATTTTGTAGAATATTATTTTCACCAATTTATTAATACAGTGGACGGTAGCTTTCATACTTAGTTTCAAAACGTGCATTTTGTAAGATAAGCAAATTTACGCTTGGAGAAATTATATGCAATGCTCCAATACCTCATAACATCTCCGTTTTTCTTTTCCAGGTGATGAATGGGTATGGGGACGGTGGGGATGTGCAATATTCATCTTCCTCCAGTACCTTGGAATTAACGCCTCTTCGTTATCCATAACGGCATTCACTGTGGAACGCTACATAGCCATATGTCACCCGATGAAAGCCCAGTTCATTTGCACGGTTCAAAGAGCCAAGAAGATCATTTACGGAGTCTGGATATTCGCCTGCATCTATTGCAGTCCCTGGCTTTTCCTGACGAAAACAGCTCCCATTTATTACAAAGGTTATGAGAATATGGAAACCTGCACCTTCGCTTTATCGAGAAATCTGTACGTGGGTTACTTCTTGGCAGATCTGGTCTTGTTCTACATTTTGCCTTTGATCTTGTCTTGCGTCTTATACAGCCTAATTGCGAGGATCCTTTTCTCGAATGAAATTCCGAAAACTCCTGGGAAGAAGAATGGAAACGCTGCAAATTTAAATTCTGGAGATTCTAAGAAGACGAGCAGTAGCATGAATGCCCGAGTACAAGTAAGTCAATTTTTCTGCTAAGCACCTTTAATTTAATTGCAAGTTATAGTATATCATAATGTTACTAAAAGAAGAAATAATAGTAGATTTTGAAAGAAATTTCAATTTTCAATTGCAGAAAGGCTATTTCTGTAAAGTAATATAAAAATCATAAATTTAAGTTGGAAGAAAAACCCTCTGAAACAGAATGTTCAAAATAATAATATAATTTAGTGAGATTGCGAGTATAAGAGAAATGTGTGGATATCATCTTTTTGAATATCAGTACGCATTCAATAATAAAGTTGATTTTTAATTCGATACGAAATGTATTATAATGTTCTGTATGAATTATGGTATATTTTTATTTATGCATTGAATTAGTTAATGAATACAGATATGTACACAGAACCAAAAGAGTTGTTCTTTAAAAATTACAAGTTTAAAACTTAATTGTCGGTATAAACTTTTTTTTTCATTTATGTAAATAAATCAAAATAATTTTTGATATTGCTTGGTGCCAATTTGGAAAAAGTATTTTCATTGCAAAAAAGAGAAAAAAATGGAATCTTTGTATATAATACAAATATCTGCCATTTTCAAACATTTGCGAATGTGTTAACAAAACTGCTTTCATAGAGGAAATGTGTTAAAGTTTTTGTTGATAATATTTATAAGCCTTGTAAAAGTATAATAATGTTCATTAATTACTGTAAGTCACTTACTTATTACAGAAATAAAAAAATCAAGACTGGGCTGAAACACATTAATTTAATAGCACATTTAGGTTTTGTAATTAATTGCATTTATTGTTTTCTTTTAATGAATTCATTTGTTCCCAACTACAATTATTATGTGTAGGTAGATAAGTATACACACAGAACCCTGAAAATTCCCATTATTTTGAGTTATATTATAAGCTAAATTTTTCAAAGGAAAAAAAAAATATGATATATTACGTATGCATTGATAAATGTAGGTATTTCCCTCTTTCCTTAGGCAATTGATTTTATTTTAAAATTCCACAATGATTTCTTTTTTTCAGCATTAACGTCATAAAATGCTATTGATGGTATTTGAATAATACATATCAATAGGGAACTATACAATTTTGGGTAAAATGTCAAACACTAATAAATATCATTTAAAAAATAATTATATCGTATCTTGTATTTTATGAATGATTTTCTTTTCCAATACTAAGAACAAACTGATGATATACTTTAAAAGTCACGATAGAGGATAATTAGAACTTATTACTCGTTTTATAATTTTTGAAAAATTGTGAAGACAACAAAGTGATTGAAAAGACTTAATTTTTCTGGAGTAGTTTGGAGTGTGTAAAGCATAATAATTTGCACATAATGCATAATATTTCTTAGTAAATAAAAAGTATATTTTTCTAACTATTATTTGAAAAATATTTTTAGAATAATATATTTATCTTTACACAACAGCTAAAAATTAAAAAAAAAATATCTGTAGAATGCATTTTTTTAATATCGACCATTTCATTTCAAATATTTCAAATTTGTGTTTACTAAGGATACATTTTTTTTTAACAAGAAAAGTTCCCAAAGCTTTTAAAAGAAGAAAATATTTCTTTGTCTGGTAAAATATTTCTCTGGTAAACTATTCTACTGATTAGAATAATGCGAAAATTCTACAAACTAGAGCTTTTTGAAATGAGAGCTTTAAAAAATAGCCTGTTTTGGCTATAAGATGTACTTTATATTCATTTCAAACATAGTATTTATTTTCATTTTGCAAATTGTGAGTTATGTTGATAAATCTGCTTCACAGAATAATATATCATGATTTGAAAGGACGTACACATTTCCCAGATATATATAATCCATGTTTTGTGTTTGGACATTTCTGTGAGACAACATAGAAAACTGAAAATAACATATCTAAAAACATTTTTACACAAGTGACGAGTACACCATTCATTTATCTTCAACAGACAAAAAAAAAAAAAAAAAATGGATTAAAAAAAACCCTTGCATCTAACAATTTTTTCCCTTTATCAGATATTCTATTTCCTTATCTATCTCTGAGAGGAAAAAAAATATAGGAAATAGCTTAGAGAATGATAAAAAGTAAGCTTAGGAAAATTGAATTATAACTATTTTTTTCTCTGCAAAAGTTTTGACATCCGGTATGGGTTTAAATTCTCAAATATGTAAGCTTTTGTTTCTCCCCCCCCCGGGTTATGAGGAAAGTTTTGGAGAGACCTTTTTTCTGTTTGAAATGTGAATTCAATAAAGTGGCCTTGTATTTCAATCAGGAACAATAAAATTTGCTGATGGATACACAATAACGTTATATAGAATGATATAACACATTTAAAATTTAAGCATTTAAGTGTCACCAACAAAATCTACTTTAGGTATTGAATTTCGTTTTAAATTGTTTATCATCCAAAGAATATGCTTCAAATAGTTTATAATACTTTTTTAAGTAAAAAAAGATGAAACTTGTCAATAAAGAAAGCATTTTTCATTCAGAAATTTGTTTCATATTTGTACTGCCTTTGTAATTTAAAGGCATATGAAAATATTTAAAATTAAACAGTGAAATCAGTACTCACGATAATTTTTTTTTTCTTTTTAAGGTATCCGACTACGTTCGGAACAATGATTTTGCAAAAGTGTATAAAGGGAAGATATTTAGGACATTTAGTGTCACTTAGATTAGAAAATGTATATAAAATTGTTTTAAGAATATTATTACAATAAAAAATTATTTAAGTATAATATTTTGACAAAAAATGAACATAGAATTACCCATTTTCAAAATATTCTCCTCTTGTGAAAGATGCTTCTATTATAATAATATTTTGCCTGTATATAGCTCAGAACTCTGTACAGAGGCTCAACTAGAATGTTTGAAATATGTAACTTAGAAGTGGGTTTATCCATGTTTTACGACAACAGAATGGAGAAATTTTAAGAAAAAAAAACGTCTATAATTATTTCAATGGGTTGTAACTCTAAAAAAAATGTGAATTTTTCAAAATTCATACTTGAGCCTCTGTACAGAGGTCTCAGCTATATCCAGGCAAAATATTATTACAATAGAAGTATTTTTCAAAAAAGGAGAACATTTTGAAAAAAAGTCATTCTAAGTTAATTTTTTGCCGAAATATTGCATTTAAATAATTTTTTTTCAAAATGTCCTGAAAACAATTTTATACATGTATTCTAATCTAAGTGATTCTATATATCATGAAAATTATCCATTTATGCGCCTTTTAAAATAACGGTTCCGAACGTATTCGGATACCTTAAATATGAAACTAAATTAAAGAGAGAAACAGTATTCTTCTTTGATAAAAGTATTGCTTCTTGCTCTCATCCACCCTCCCCTGCTTTGCTGAAATTACCATTATATTGTATGGCTATATTTTGTTTTTTAACCCATTTTTATATTTGTGTCCTATCATTAAATTTTTAATGTATGGAATAACATTTCTTTAGATTTCGAATATTGATTTAAAAAGAACAGAACTTGATTTTCTAAAATGAATGTATATTTACCCCATCATCCACCCCCTTCGGAGATGACATCCGTGTGAGATTTTTTTTTTCGGATCTCTTTTCAACAAACATACCTTTGTTTCAAATTTATATGAAAGGTCTTATAACTCAGAAACGGTGTTCTTAAATGTACCAGCATACATCGCCCAATTGACCTCAGATAACGACCATTGGGAAATGACTTCAGAAAGCCTGCTCGTATCGGTTCTCTACTCAATAGAAGGAACCTCGCCCTCTGGAATAGATTTTCCTACATAGCCGATCTCTTTTCAACAAATAGAGCCTGATTACCAAATTTCAAGTTGGTAAGTCTAATACTTATAAAACACAAATTTTTGTCTACAACACTCCTCTTAGGAGTCGATTTTCGCAAAACTCGTTCTTAGATAATCAATACTGGACGGAAGAAACATGGCTGCCAAATACCAAGTTTGTTGGTCTAATAGTTGCGGAGATATCATGATGAATAATGAATGAGTGTGAGCCGCCTTTCTTCTTTATATATATTACAACTTAAGTGCAGAAATCAGTTAATCCACATATTAACTCAGGTGATCCATTAAAGTGCGGAAAGTTGCATCATTTTTCATATTACTTCGTTAATTTGCGAATTACACTGCTGGCCACCGTAAATGCAACACTAAGAAAGACAAGAGATAACACAACAAAATTTATTTTGTAGATAACATGTTGACAAAGTATCAAATGATTAAATTAATAGACTTCAGTGAAGTGTGGTTCTTGCCAGAATCAGTAGCCAGAGTAGCCGCCATTGTTGGAGATCACCGCTGCAACACGCCTCGGCATTGATTCAAAGAGACTTTGGATGTGTTCTTGGGTACAGCAGACCAAGAAGCTGCCACACGTTGTCAAAGTTAAACTGGTGTGGCAGCTGGGGGTGTAATCTGAGTCATTTGTTCAGCAACCATGGAACACATTTTTTCCATCGTCGAAAGATCCGGAGAGCGTGCCGGCCGGGGAAGCAATTCAATCTAGTGATTCACGAAGAACCTTTGCACAATGCGTGCCACGTGCGGTCGTGCATTATCCTGTTGAAATATGGCTATATCCAAGCCCTGAAGGTAAGGAAGGATAACTGGCTCAAACACCTCGGAGATGTAGCTCAAAGTGCTGTGCTATGGTTCGTGATGTGACTGAGCGATCCGTCACTGTCATGCGCACAATTTGCCTGTCCTCACGTGAAGTGGTGCACTGAGGTGGATGCGATCGACCACGTCGTATCATCCTGAATCCAACGGTAACTAATCCTCATTACAGTTGTTTGGTTTCGTCCAAAACGACTACCAATTTCCCTGAAAGATAATCCACAATCTCGGTAGGTCACTATCCTTCCTCTGTCGAACTCGGATACTTGATCAAAAGTTGATCGTTTTTTGAAAAAACCGCAAGAAAAACACAATTGCCGAACTTGAAATCGTCGAAATCTCCAAGCCTTAAATAGAGCTTTGAGGTGGCGCCACAGGTACGCGTGATGTGTGTCTGCGCTGAAATTCTAATCATTTGCATATCTCACCTCCACTAATGCATGTTGTACATTTCATGCTATTTGGATACTTCCTTCAGGGTGTTGCCTTTACGTGGGACAGCAGTGTACTTATATATTCATATTACCTTCTTGAACGCTCATTAATTTTCAGTGTACCTATTAGGCACTCGTTAAAGTTGAAATAAGACTTTTAGGTGAGAACCTCCAACGTTTCTGTACGCCCAAATGAAGCTTGTAACGGTCTCTTACGTCATTACTGGGGTAAACCAAAAGTAATTGAAGAATTCTCGGGGTAATTAAAATATTTTAATGACATAAAATAACACAGTTACAATGGACAGACACTTAGACGTAATACAGGGTAAACATTTAGAGGAAATAATTGAAAATTAGGTAAATTACAGAGTCCAGGATTGGACAGCGAGACGGGTAACACTCAGTCATTCAGTTTCAAACTCTCTCTGACGGTAACACAGTGTTTCGTTCAGTCAGACTTCCATTACAAGTACCGCCACCTGCATTTCGATTTTAGAAATAAACGGTGTGTTACAAGCTTCTTTTTTATATTTTGATATCTAAAGAATCAAGTTAATACAATCAAGCATTCAAACACATTAGTTGACATAGTCTCTCTCTCAATCAAACAATTGGAAAACTACAATGCAAGGAATCTAACTGCTTAAAATATCATTGGAATTTAGAAAATTGCCTTAATGTTATTTATTTAATTTTTTTTCATGGTTGCGTTTGCTATATTGATATTTGCAACGATGCTTTGTAAGATTGTGATTATTCATGATTGGTTTGCTGTGGTCGTCGTAATTAAATGTGTTATAAATTAATTTAAAAAGTCGATTATCGATTACGTTTATTAACTCTGGCACACTGTTTCTGAATGTTTAGTAGTAAATACTCTGGAATGAGTCAAATTTCAATCAAAATTCCTAAAAGGAAGGAAATGAGAGAAATATACTTTTGAACTTTAATGATACGGAAACTGCTAATGTGAGGATTATCTAGTTAAAATATGGAAAAATTTTGATTTCGGCCTTTAACGGAACAATTAAATTCAGCTCCAGATTAGCAAGGTAATCTGAACGTTAACGGATTTAGAGCTTTACCGAGATTGATTACATAAAGTTATGTTTCTTAGTTTTATTTTTTCCCAAAATGTTAATTTTATTTCCTTAAATAAGTATGTTTTTCGTTATTAATAATAAACATACTTTAATTCAAGAATTAAACTGTTCAAAATATAATGAGCGTAATTAGTTAACCCAGCGGGAAAATATGCCTCTAGTAATGAAGGGAGTATTTAAAAAAAATTAATCACCGAATATAAATGTAGAATATGTTAGCATTTCTTCGTATATTAAACATTCTATTTCAAGCTTTATATACTTTTTTTTAATTTGATTTAATTTTAAATCGGCTGTCGACTAACTTAAAAACCCGGTGAAGTTTCAAATTCTAGATAAGATAATGATGATGCTGTCATTTCAAGTTGCAGTTAAATTTTATAAGTAAGATTTAAGATTAATTGGATGTGTGTCGCATTACCAATTTTTTAACTCAAAAATTGAAAATATCTCCAATTAGTAATGAGTTAGCTTTGGATACTCTGATAACTCCGACCTAGTATAAGCATATCATGAAAAATGTTTGCTAACTGCTTACCATTCACAGTTTAAATGACCTGCGTAAATCGATCTTAACGCTCACATGACTACCCTTTTTTAGCCCTAAGGATAAGGAAGTCAGTTACTCGTAATTAGCCACAAGAATTCACGTGATTACATCTTAAATATACATTTTTTTTTAATTCTTGTTAAATTATAGCAATAAGTTAGTTTTCCCTTGATGAGATAGATTAACATGCAAGTCATTGGAATGCTTATTTGGTGTTGCACCCTTAATTTGTTCTGAAGAAAAGTTCATCCAGATTTAATGCCCGAATTGCGAAAAAATTAAGCACTAATTATTATATGTAGTTCATATTAATTTGTAAATATTTTTGTAACAACTGATTGGCAGTTTACAAACTGCAATAAGTGAAATGCATTCGTTTTCCTTATATATATATATATATATAAGGAATCACCATTAAGCCATTGTTCTAATTTAAGATGGGGTGCTAGCACAAGTATCAACCTCATAAATTGACCTTGGGTCAAACTCCAGAGTCTTAATGCTATCAGCCATCATCTGGCTTTGGAGTGAGGTGTTAATTACCAATCAATTTGAACAAATTTAAAGTAGTATTGTGTAGCAGATTTTTTGAAAGTTAAAATCATGTTTTTCTATTAGCATTATTTTACAAAAAATGATGGATTTTTGTTTAATTTACAATCTTATTTTCTTTAAGTTCTGGACGAACGCTTTCTAACAAATTAACACGTAGTTTTCTTTCAAACGACTTGACGAAAACAACTTATGCTAATTCACGGCTTATATTATGCAAAAATTTAAAGACTTTCTCAAGTAACTTCTTAAAGTATTTGACTACTGGTTTTAAAAAACCTATATAAATTATTATTTTTTTTAAAATTTAGTGTCACTTGAATGAGAATATACATATAAAATTTTTTATGAATATTATATGAGAAAAAAATTATTGAAATGCAATGTTGAGCAACAAATGAAGAAATATTGTCATTGATTTAAAACTTTATCATTTAATGAAATAATATTTCGACTGTATATAGCTAAGAATACTATACATAGCCTGAACTAGGGTTCTTGAAATATATTATTTTAGAAGTATATTTATTCATATTTAAATGCATCATGATAGAAAGATTTTAACGTAACAGCATCGGTAACTACTTCAATTGATCATAACTTTGAAAATAATGTGATTTTTCAAAATTCCTAGTACAGGCTCTGTAGAAAATCTCTCAATATATAAATAAATATTCTTATTAT
The DNA here is from genome assembly GCA_019973955.1 of Trichonephila inaurata madagascariensis. Classification (NCBI taxonomy): domain Eukaryota; kingdom Metazoa; phylum Arthropoda; class Arachnida; order Araneae; family Nephilidae; genus Trichonephila; species Trichonephila inaurata. The sequence goes on from BMAV01009006.1 coordinate 199,265, forward strand.
TGAAACATTTTCAATAAAAGCAGATTTTTTTATTTTTTATTTTTTTTTGAAAATGTGTCATTCTTTCTTCATTCTTTGCCAGAAAACTGCATTTAAGTAATTTTTGATTGTAGTACTATATTCTTAAGCCCGTTTCATATGTTTATTCTAATTAAGGTGACATTAAATATAAAAAAAAAGTTATTCATTTATACACATTTTCAAAATCAGGCTTCAGAACGTAGTCGGATACCTTGATTTGTGACAAAAAGTACCTTACAGTAAAAAAGCTACAAATAAAAATTTTTCCGTAACTTTATTTATGGATCTAGAATGGCGCGAATTACAATATTACGTATTTATCTTAAGTCTGTTGTCTACTTCCCCAAACCAAGTGATGAGGCCAATCAAAAATAAAAGTTGTATACGCAGAAAAAAAAGCATTTAATGTCTGAAACATAGTCTATGAATTGAATCTTTCATTCCCGGTCTCATCATTTATTTAAAGTCATTTGTATTGTTCCATACAATTAACCCCTTTTTACGATGCTTCCTGTTTCTGGAAAAATTTTCTCTTTTTATTATTACTTGCCTTTGTTAATATTTATACATAGAATATGTCATGCAATGAAAAAAAAAAAAACGTGTGGAATAAGAATAATGATTTTATTCAGGAAAGTTGAATGATTCTGACAAGAAAAGTGAAGGAAATGTGTATTTAATGTATTGATTTACAAGCTGAAAATGATTAATGCATTGTTTCGTGGAGAGTATGTTACCATTCGTCTGTAGAATTTGCTGTCATGTAACTAAATAATAAATTCACTAATCAACAAAATCGAATCCCAAATATTCCTTGTAGGTGAAGGTAATTAACGAAAGAGGGAGCAGAAAATGATACAAACCCACACATGGTCATTTTTTTCCCTAAATATATATCAAAACTTATATCGTATTTATTTAAAATTATCAAAAATTCATTTACAAAAATGAATTTTTTCTTTGCTTAATGGTTTTAAACAATATTTTCCAAGACATCATATAATAGTTTCAAAAATGAAATCTTGCTTATTTTTTTCTTACTTATTTCTAAACTTCATATAAAAGCAAAATATCAACAAGAAAAGAAACAAAGTTCATTTTGCTTAAAATTAATAGATCCCATGTAAAAACAGCTCTAAAATTGTATAAAGTCTCCAAATGCGTTTTAAACAACAAAATTTTTCCTTTAACCCTCCAAACGGTCTGCACGTAAAACCCCGTCATTCCAGAGATGCTTTTTCTGCCTTCAAGCAAGATTCCCAAAAGTGGCCGAGCCACATTCTTAAAAATACGGTTCAACCGCTTTTGAGAACCCCACCTGACGGCAAAAAAATATGTGCGGTGCATTTTCGAAGCATCTCCAGAATGGCAAGACTTTACGTGCAGACCGCTTAGTGGGTTAAAAATTTGGAGGTATTCTGTTAACACTTAGAACGTCAGGGGAACTCGATTACCTTTAAACTTCCGCCTGTGTCATTTTGACACCGCGGCATAAAATATATAAAATGATTGTTTTAACTAAATAATTGTAGGTCTACTGTTGAGTAGGTTTAAGAATTTTTAATATTACTTCATGTAATTAACATATTTTATGAGCCTTTATATTATAAAAATCTGATGCTGACATTGTGTTTTGCGAAGCTTGTTGAACCCCTGCTTTGTCGCAATACATTTCAAGTCGCAAATCTGCCAGAAACATTACTATTATGCGATATCCATTCTGTTCCATCCCTATTGATGTATATAATGGGATTTACTGGAATATGATCAATTATATCTGTTTTTCTTCAGATTCTTCGCAATCACTTTCACTCAATCTTGTCTTCATCGGAATCTACAAATTAGAACCGATTAGTTATAAGGAATCTCTCGAAATATTTTAGCAATTTCGTCAGGGCTTAGACCTTTTCTACGAGCCTTTGATTCAGGGTGTCTACTCTGCAGAAGGTTCGAAAATTGAATTTCTTTTTTCATGAGCAGATAAACAATTGCTATGTAACTAAACACTTAGACACAACAATTTTAGAAAAATACGATTCCTTTCCGCTGTTAACCCAATAACATTGCATTCAAGGTCATAGTTTGGCATGAACCTTCCTGTCAATGTTCGTAAAAATCCAAATTCTAGATATTAGTGTGCCAACATTTGTTGCAATGGGTGTAAAAAATATATATAAAATATTTTTGATGCGATTGAACTTAATTACAAAAATATAGAAGTAGCTTTCTTCGTCTTCTATTCATACAACAGCTCGGGGGTGAGTCAATGCCTTCTCAAGAACTCTCTTCCATTTCGATCACCACTTAGCAACAGTTATCCAACTATTCTGTCTTAAAAATTTAAAATCGTCGTCTACACAATTAGCCCAACTCAATTTGGGCCTACCCCTAGTTCTATTTCCAATAGGTTTGTAGTTGAATACACTACAAATTTGGAATTTTCATAGTATTGAAAATAATCCAAATTGTTCGTGTTCCCTTTTTGTGACGATTCGATGACCAGATTCAAAATTGCGAGGTCTTTCACCAATAGTCTTTATGCTGCTTTATATTTCGACGTTAATAGCCACTCAGTCACTGAAGATTTGATTTGATTTTTTCTTAACATCACACGTACGAAGCTTTCCGAATTCATGTTTGAATATAAAACAAGCATTCTCTTAATTAAATTTTAGGATAATATGCTTGTTTAAAACAATGAAAAGTGCCTGCATTAGCAATTCATCCATTAAACCTTGTTTCAAGGAATATATTTTTAAAGAGATTTTTAAGTCTATGCAGCAATTTTTTGAAAATGGTTAAGACGGACCTTCTAGAAGTTTTGAAATTCAAGTATTTAATACATAAAATAAATGTAAGCAACATTTGTGCCATCTCCAACATAAAGTTATAATCAAAAATCATCAAGTAAAATATTATATCCGCAGGATAAAACATGCTTTTTTGTTGTCCATCGCTGCTACTTTTATTATTGAAATACTATGTATATAAAACCCTCATATTTAAATGCAATTTAGCTCCCCATAACACAAAGGAACTGCGTACTTACATGTTAAGAAATAATCAAGCATGAAAATACTCTTTTATTTAATCAATAACTCTTTTATGTAGAAAATATATATGAATAAATGTACCAAATTAGATATTCAAAAAAGGAAAAATGTAAAAATTAAAATAATAATAATAATAATTTAGAAAAATCATATAATTATAAAAACAAAATCGATGTATATCTACGATTTAAGGAGTGAGTAATAAATATTAATACATAGATTATATAGCCTAAATTAATATTAAACTTATCACGAATGTGTAGGTACTTTTCTGGTACTTATGTTATAAATATTATCGGATTTTTTTTTTTAAAAACAATACGCATTACAGCTCAATTTATAATAAATAATAATTGCGCTGCAAATAGTTTAACACTTTTTGCCTATATTATCATATCTGAATATTGGTGTTCCAGAATGGAACTTTAACAATAGTAAAATTAAAAGCATCGATTTTGTCACAAATATTGTAATTGAATTTATAAATAAGTTCTATGTACGATATGAGTTGTACGTAAGTTGTTAATTTTTATAAATTTAAGTAAGGGTTATAAAAATATAATCACAGTAATTTCTTCTTTGAACTTGCAATAATCGATAAATAGTTTCTAAAATACAGTAATTGTAATTTCGATTATTACAGCTTGGTTTTTTATTTAAATTGAAGATAAGTGAGGAGAAATAGTTGTAGTATATATATAATTTTTTTAATTCTCATTCAAAATTTATTATATATGAAATGTGTTTATATATTTTAGTGTCCCAATAATAATAATATAATACTTATATAAATTTGAAAGCCGTCGTTTCACTTTAGCGTTTGTACATTCCAATTTACATAAAGAAAATCTTTTTTCATGAATCGATTTCCATCTAAGGATTCTTCCATTTTTCGTAACAATAAAATAAGTTTATGTAAGAAAGCAGATTATAAAAACTCATGTTCTTTGGAAATATAGATTAGAATAATCAGTAAGAACATATACTAAGTGTTATTTTCGTGGAAAATTCAGAAAATCCATTCCTAAATCATTTCGTTTGGAATCCCATTGAAATAAAAATTCCTTTTCGACAAGTATCATTTTTCCAATAAACTAACGGGCGATAACTATTTTTGTTTTGAAATATTTTAGACTTCAAAGAAAATTTTCACTTGATACCAACTTTTAAATTTTATCCAATTTGAAAAAAATAAGATCAAAAAGAAAATTTAATTTCTTGTAAGAAAGGAATATTTTCACTGAACAAAATAAGTATATTTATAGTTTTCCCACAAAACACAATGATACTTCAAAAAGAATAAAATTCCATTTAAAATATGATGCAAGTATACATTTTAATCTCTCTTCAATATCTAAAGCAATATTTTTTGCTACTTTCAAGGTTTCCCGCATTTTGTGGATGGTAACGAATATTATGTACAAAAAAATCTGTTTCTGGAACAAGGATTTCTTGGCGATTAAAAATATTTAAAAGCTTTTAAGCTGATTATTTTTTGAGAAGTGACATGTTTGAGAGATAAGAGGTGCAATTTTAATTTCTTAGTAGCATTACACTTTATCTTATAACAAAAGAAATAAAAGATAATTAAGAAATTGCTGTTAAAGGTTTGTATTTTTATCTGAATATTTCTTGTACGTTTCCTCAGGGGTGTTAAAACTCAAACTTTTCACACCTTTTTGAGAAAAAAAAAAGAATTTGTTGTGTTTTACTTTAAGCTGAATGTTTTGATACCAAAAAATTAACGATACAGCAAGCTTCAAAATATTTTTTTTCATTAAATTCAAAATATATATAATAATATATATAAGCATAATTAACGTTTAAATGGTTGATACCAAGCAAATATAACGACATTTGTTTTTGTTCCATTTCATAATCCCTTTTAAGCCTCATTAAATGCTTTATATATTCAGAAGAATTAAAAGAAAGCTTACCCAATGCTTTGTCTCCACAATTATTTTTCTTCTTCTTTTTTATTTTTTTATTTTTTTTTTTTTTACAATTTGTAATTTTTCCGAACCTATTTTTAATGCGTCATCCTTTTCAACTCATTTTCAATGTTAGCTACCTTCCTTTTGATTTAAGAATTCCTTTTTTTTCTCAAAGAGTGAGGTTTCTTCTAATGTCCAAAAAATAAAAAAATTAAATTGTGTAAAAAATTCAATAAACAAATAAGTATTTGATCCTTTTAACGAATGCAAGTTTTTTTTTTTTTTTTTTTTCAAAAAGAATTGTGGAAAGTATGCTCCCAAATAAAAAGTATTATTCAGTTCCTTTTTCATTGAGAGATCATTGTTGATACAAAAAAAATATTCAAAGAATATATCGAAAAAGAGATTTGGTTAACTCTTGTTTCCGTCTACCAATTATTGGCTCCAAAAAGGGCGCCAAAAGCACGTATAAGTAACGCAAAATTGTTTCAACGTAAAATCGAATCGTTTTGACGTTAAAGTAATATAATGTTATTTTGACGTATAAATAATAATTTTCTTCGAAAAAGATTACTTCTCTTTTGGAATGTACAGCACGATTATTTTTGCTAGCTGTCTTAGGGCATCGTCATAAAAATCTTCTATCGTATATGTGTTTATAAGCGTCAAATTTTGCAAAGTTGGCCAAGTAATAAGTACAAGAAAGATCCAAACATGATTTTATTTTCGTTTCAATTTTTTTATAAGGACGTCATGCTGTCTCAAATAGAATTTTTTAAAAAAAAAGCATTTTTTTTCTTGTATTTTTTAAATTAATCCATTTTATCACACAGTCCGTTTTAGAGTACAGATGAAAATTATCATGTGGCAATCATTATATTTATTGAAAATATAGGAATATGTAGGGATATGCATTAGCTTCTTCCAGCGTGAGTTATGTGTTTCTTCTCCTTCCCCTTCCTCTGGACAATTTGCGTATTCATCACATTAGCGGAAATAATTTGTATCATCTCTTTGTGGTTGCAGAAATATTTTTCAGTTTACTTTGGACACTTGACGGGGCATTTCTTATGTGATAATACTCTTTCGTTATTATCCTGGGGCTAATTAGAGCTATATTGTACTTAGGTAATTTTTAATGCATTATTTTTAACTATCCTCTAAATAGGATAGTGAGATGATACTCATGGAATTGACGCTTTCTTTCTCTCTTTATAATAGAGTAAAAAAAGAAGTGTGTGCGCGTTCTTATGTACGCACGTAAGAAGTTATACTTTGGCGTAACAAGATTAAAATCTTTCTAAAAATCTTTAGCAGGGCAAGCTGGGCCACGGACGAAAGGCGGTCCCGAGCAGAGTAGAAGGATTTTAACCTTCAGTCAATCGGACCGGCCAAACCTAAGATAATCACGATTTAAATAAATTTAAACACTCTCGCACAGGGACAATAGGACCAATAATATGGGGAGGGAGTCGAAGGTGGGAATGATCTGTTCCGTTCTGTATATTTCTAGACAAAACATTTTCGTATCCGTTCCTACGGAACGCAAAGCAAAGGTTCTCTGATAGGGGTGTATGACTCAGTGGTAGAGCATTCGACTGCAGATCGGGAGGTCCCCCGTTCAAATCCGGGTGCCCGCATTTTCAGGGAAGTGAAGAGAAATAGTTTTTTGAGAACTTCGAAAACGGCAATGATCTGTCCCGTTCTGTATATTTCTAGACAAATCCTTTTCGTATATGTTCCTACGGAACACAATGCAAAGGTTCACTGACGCAGGTGTATAGCTCAGTGGTAGAGCATTCGGCTGCAGATCGAGAGGTCTCCGGTTCAAATCCGGGTGTCCCCTTCTTCAGGGAACTAAAGATAAATATTTTTCTGATAATTTCGAAGGCGGGGATGATTTGTCTCGTTCTGTATACTTCTAGACAAAGGATTTTCGTATCCGTGACGGTGTGCGCGCGCATTGTAAAAATTTACCCTCATCCTATTTCTCTAACACCCCAAAAAAAGTATAACTTCAAAAAAAAGTTTCACTTTTAGTGTTTCACCCTCGCTGAGTTATGTCAGTACAATGGTTTCTGAAGTTAGATGAAGCATTAGAATTATTAAATAGTTTAGATTCAGATGAAATCGACGTTGCACTTACCAGTGAACACACTGACAAAGATGAGGGGATGAGAATGAAGTAAATACTGATGAGATTACTGAAAAAGATATTTCTGGGTCTCTGGAGGATAGAACTTCATATAGTTTCCAGCCTGAACATAGCTTTAGTATTTCGACAGCAAAGAATAGAAAAAAGCTAACAGACATCAGTCATCTTGGATAAAGAATAAATCACCAGAATATACAGAAGGGGGACCCCACAGGTGGAATCGACTACAAATGACTTGCTGATGCAAATAGACACTGCATTGAAAGTAAAACTCCATCAGAGCATTTTGAGCAGCTTTAATCCAGTAAAGTTCATAATCTCATTGTAAAAGAAACTGTGCGATATACAAAAAAAACACGATGTTTTGATTACAGCAAATGAAATATGTGTTTTTAAAGGAATTTTGCTTCTAACTGGTTATCATTCAAATGCCTGTGAACGTGATTACTCGTCAGATGCTGAAGAACTTAACATTACTGTGGTGAAACATGGCATCTGTTACGAAATATTTTGTAAAAGTTGTAATCTTATTTAGTCTTTGTGGACAATGAAACTTTAAGTCAGCATGTCCAGGATCGATCCTTGAAAGTAAAATCTTTGATCACCATACTAAATTATCATTTTATGAAATTTTTAGACGAGTATGAGGGCACAAAGATAAAGTTAATGTGAAGAAGTGAATTTGATATCATTCTTACAAGATATGTTTGATGTGGATCACCAAGACTGCTTGGTTGGACTTTATTTCCTTAAAATTCTTGGGAACAAAGTGTTACTGGCCACTTTTTATACGTTTACTGAATGGTAAACTAGTTACTGGCTATGGTAAAAAGATGAAGTCTTAAACTTGAAGGAATTCCGAAGTACTGTAACAAGAGTATATTTTAAAGAACTCTAATAAGAACATAATGGGGACTTCGGATCTCGATTGTACTTTCTAGTGCAAAATAAGACATCTGTAAAGATAGTGTTAGTCACATTTTACTAAAGCGAGGAACAAAAAGTTTTTGTCAAAGGGAGCTGCAAAGGAAAACAACAAACATACTGTGAAATATGTGAAAAAACACTTTGTTAGGCTTACTTTCAACCTTTTTACCAAGATTAAAGTGAAATTCAACTGAAAAGTGAACTATCTTGTACAACAGAAAGTATTATTCAAATAAAGTAAAATTTTGTTCTCGGAAATCGCTTTTCATTGTTGAAGAAAACAATAAAACATATAAGTGCAAATTTTAAACCATTTATCCCAGTACCCTATTTAGAGGACATATGAGATTTCTTAGATAAAATATAGAAAAAAAAAATCTCAAACTTTGTTATATTTAGTTTATTTAGGCTTAATTAACTTCAGAAAACATGATTCTTCTCAAATTTGAACAAAATAATAAATTGGGATGAAATGCATTAAATTAACTGTGGTTCATTGCAACCTTCTTTTTTTTCCTAAGATGTTGAATGGTTTATGGCAAAAAAATGCAATGATCAAATAAAAAAAAAAAATGTTTGGGTTTTGGGATATATCCTCAGAGGAATTTGGACTTCTAAACAAATTTTATTCAATTGATGGGCTTCCTAATATTGTATAACTGAACACATATAACTCAATAATATGTATATTTCCTCAGAAAAAAAGGAGAATAATGTATAATAAACATCATCACAGAAGAAAAATTAGTATTGCTTGGTAATATTTTAAACATAAGCCTTAACCAGTATTTGGAAAACAAAATAAAACTCCTCGTAATAGGACAAAAATTCAAAACAAATATGGATTTAACACTCGAACAGTTGGATTTTGGACGTACCTAAGCCCTCGATTGGGGTCAAATTACAGTATTTGAAGATTTATCAATTTTTGTTATTATTTATTTAGTTTTAAAGTTCTAATCCCTCAAATCTTTCAGAGTTGTTTTTTGAAATGAAAGTTTATAAACAATGCAATATACTTTATTACGCAGTATTCTTTGGCAGAAAACAGGTGACAAAAAAACAGAATTGCAAACACAAATAATTCAAATTTGCGCACAATATGCTCCACAGTTAGGCATCACCACAAATATGTAGGCAAACATATGATAATGACAACAAAACATTTACCACAAACTAATTTCTGGAATTTATCGTATTTTAAAGAAGCCCTGTTTTTTTCCTTGTAATATGTTATTTTACGGCCTGAGATTTTATTGATATCTTAGGGGCCTTATTAGATTGATCTGGCAACGGTGGTATCTGTTTAGCGTGGTACTTCCAAAATCACAAGAATAAATTATCAACCAAAAATGAACAAATATCTGAAGATTGCTTGAAAACTGTTCACAAATTATGTACAGAAACGTCAAGGTCTTGGTCAAAAGCTGGAACAAAATATTACAATTGCCCAAATTTTAAAATAACTATTCTCTTTTCATCCTTAACGAAATAATAAAACTCATTTAAAAAAAAAATTTCAAATCTTACATCAGTTGCCTGCCGAAGCTTGATTTCGAATTTTATTTACTATATATTGGATATTCCATTATCTCGATTTGAAAGTCAATTATTGTTGATCAATGGTTAGTTCTTTTGTTGATCAATGGTTAGTTCTTGTTCAAAATTATAGCACAAATAACAAATTTTAATGTACTGGTACGATGTTTCAGAGGCTAGGTCAAATTTATTCATACCAGGTGATCTTTTCAGCTAGTTCGCACATCAAATGTAAAATATCTCACGCTTTCACTCATCCCACAAAAAATATTGCGCCTCATTGTCTCTTTGTTCATTGATTGTGCCGATTTTTGTACTACAAACTATCCGCATAATGATTTAAAATATCTAGTTCTCTACAGGCATGCTATGTGGTGAAAATGTAATAAACCTGTTGCTACTATCTACGAAATGACGTTGTGCTTCAGCAACAGTTTATATTTGATAGTGATTTGTTTCATTCGTTGCCCAACACAAGATCCCAATATTATGAAGAGCAAAAGAAGATGGTACGCTTACAACTGGATGTGTGGATGACTTATATTTGTTGTTATAACAGAAAGACTTGGTAAGCTATTGCTCCATTCTTGTGTGTGTGTGCTTACTTTCATGTCCACGTCATGTTCAGGTCTTGTTTTGAAAATAACAGGGGAAATCCCATTGCCAGAAAGTTCCATAGCATCCCTTTAATTTCTATCAGAACATGATTTATTCTGTGAGTTATCGTTATCGTCATCGTGTTCCGCTTTTGAGTGCGTTTCTAGAAGGAATATTTTCCCTCAAAAATTCTGTTGGAAACCAATGCCGCTGGATTTGTGCACAGTTCGAAGAAGAATTGGATTGCTAAAAGTGACATTGCTAATTTAAAGTTGCGAAAGGGAGAGAAGAATAGTCTCGCTCATCAATATTCGTTATCGAAGCAAAGCCAAATTGGAGTTTATTCTTCTATTCTTAGTCATCATCATAATAACTGTTGCTTGTTTCATCTACACATCCATACAAAAATGAGATATTGGGAAGTATAGAAAACTGACTTCTACTTGAAAATCGGTCATTTTCATATGAGGATTGAAACGATCCATGTGGTTTTTTTTGGATATTCTTATGATTTTTTATATAATAATTAGTGAATAAATATGAAAGTTTGTCAAAGCATGCATAGAATTACTTTTTTTTTAAAAAAAAAAAAATAAAAATTCAAATAATATAAGAGGAGTGTTTGCATGTTGAAATAAAGCAAGGAAAATTGAAAAAAGCTTAAAATGTCCCCAAAGGCGCTTCCAGTTTTGAAAGATATGCCACCCTATTGCGATACATATACAGATGTCAAATTTATGATTTCAAATAAGCTTCCACACTCTAAAGAAAGGCTACAGTATGGAATTCTACTGTTGTAAATTAAATACATAAAGTCATTTGGGCATTTAGGAGTCATTTGTGCAGCATTGATGATCCACCTATCATCTTTTCTTTTTAGATCTTTAGTTTTGAGATTTTTTTTTTCGTCTTTCAATTCTATCTTTATCGTACAGCTACAATCTTGAAATCAGTACCAATACACTGAAAAACTCCCCATTGCTAAAATAGACTCATATACCGTATTGTTAGTATTCACACAGATTTATCTCATCAATCACTCCAGACGAAACATCAGATGGCAAGATTCAGAACTTGAAAGAAAATGTACTTTCACTTATGTGGAACGTTTTTCTGAAATAATTTTTTCTGGTGTTCAGGATTTAAAGATTGCCTTCAATCTGACCACTTTTATTTAATGATGAAAGTGAAATACGTTCAATTGTTTGAGAGGAATTTAGCTTGAAATGTAACAAAAGGAATTAATTTCCACTAGTTGAAAGTAATAAGTTTTGTATCTAAACATCAACAACAAGAAAGTGTGGCATCGTCTATTAAGTCTTATTGTTTTAAAAAAGAAAGACGGAGCAAAAAAAATAGTCAAATAGATCCTGAAGTTTAAATCTAATTTTGCAGAATTATAATGTATCAAAATAAATTAAAAACTGTAACCGTAGATTTCTCAGATTTGTGAAATTAAATTTGTCTTTTTTTAATCTTTTCGTATGTGTGCATATAAAAAAATTAATAAGTTCAAAAGTACTTCGACTTACAAATAATTTTGAGATTAGAAAACCTACGGTATTCCTTATACCGACCGTAAATATTTAGTATTTGGATAATTGGAAAAATATTCAATGTTTTTGTAAAATTTTGAATATTTTATTTTTTTTAAAAAATTACTATTTACTCTATTTATATAAAAATTTCTAGCTTCTTCTTCCTGCTTAACTTCTTAAATCAAATATCGAAGATTTTAGTGCTCGTTTTGTAGAAAATGTCCTATTCGAGATAAAAATCAACATAATTAAAGAAAATATCATTTCTATGACTTATAGAGTTAGTATAAAAATAAATTATTAATAATATCAATTTTTATATTAGGTTATATGACTTTCATGCTTTAGTTTTCTCATTCCCAACATTTCAAATGTTTTTAATTTATGTATTTAAATATGCTTTTAATCTACAGATATATTTTCAATTTTAAGATCTTCATATATCTTCGTCATAAGAATTATATTGCAACTTATTTTTTTTATTTATCTCTAAGAGATCACATTATTTTTTTAAATCAATATTAAAACCAAAATCTTATTTTGGTAGCATCCCCTTTTTATGACAATATGGTCTATTAGTGCATTCTGAATAGGATTCTTACGTTGAATACAATCATTACTATTCTAAATAGAGTAAATTAAAATAAGAAATATTAATATTCGCAAAAAAATCTCTAATAAAATTGAATATTTAAAGGATAAAGCCTTATTCTAAGCTTTATTGCTATAACATTATTCCTTGTGTAGTACAAATAGCTCATTAAAGCATTATAAGTTTACGAATACACAACATTAAATATAATAAAATACCATGCATTATTGCGCTAATCCCCACTGCTTCTGAAACCATAAAATTTAATTCACTTTTATTATTTAAAAATACAACACGGGAAGTTTAATTTTTTTCATCGGACATTCTTTGACGACTAAATAAATTCTAATGGTTCCAGTTATAACTTCTCTATTAAAAATTCAGTTCGTTTTTACAATATTAATATGGCATTTAAGCATCTTTGTTATTTCTGATTCTTCTAATACACCATTGGAAGGTACTTTCTTTTCTTTACTGACGTTAATAAATAAATTAAAAATCCATCATTTGAAAGATGAGCTATTTAATAACCAGGATTTTTTATCCAGAACGTGGAAGCATTACAGCAAAAATAATATCTGCAATTTGTGTTAGGGTTTCGATTTGAAAAAGCAATTAAGAAATATTAAAATAATACCGAAAGAATACTAAAATGACTAGAATTTCTTGCTTTTACCAATATGCAAGGAGGATTAGTATTCATTTATGAAAAGACAGCTCTTCTATATCCAGATTTAAATCAGAATACTGATAGATCGTTAAGAAAAAAAAATTCATAATTGGCATCGTATTTCCCTGATGTCAAGTAATGGAAATTTAAGTTGTTATTTTTTACTTTTACAAAAGACAATTAAGTGAATGCTTATAGTGTGATATTGAATGAAAAAGCAAAAAGAAAAGAACTCCTTAAACCACTGAAGCTGTTTTTGTGTGGTTAAAATTACTCTTATTTTAAGGCCCCTTTAAGGCAGTACCCTTTTTCAAAAAATATTTTTAGAGACAGTAAGAGTAAAAACAATTTATATTTTATTATCAGATTATATTATAAAAGTGATTCTGAAAGTTAAAAGTAAGTTTGACTAGCCATTGTTTTAAAATTTTAAGAAATTAAGAATATTTTAAGTTTTTTTAAACTTTTATAAAATGCTCACTTTTACTATTTACTAATCATTTTAAGTTATTTATGTTTCTTAGATTATTGTGAATAAAAGTTAGCATGGATCTTAAAATCTATTCCTGTGGGGAATTTTAATAATTATTTTTCTAGAAAAACCTGGAAAAAACACAAAAATTCTTAAAATAGTAATTTTAGCATTTTATTAAAAAATAACTAGAGATCTCAACCCTAAATGCATACTAACTTTTATAGAACATATATTTGGGAGTATATACAAAAAAAATTCTAGGCTCTATGAGGAACGGAAGAAACTCCTTTGGGCTTAGAAAACATTTATACCTTTTCAAAATTGATATTTTTAGTAAAACGCATTTAAAGTTTTTTAGGACATAAAACAAAAAATTAAAATCCCCGTACAGCTCTAATATTTTAATATGCTATTTTCCTATATATGATTTACATTTAAACTCTATTTTAATTAAATATGACTGAAAGTAATTTTTTTTAATTCAAAATACATTTTTGCATAATATTGATAATATTTGTTACGGTGACCAATAATTCAGCCTAATCCTAACAAAATATTTTCGAACAAATTTTGAAACACAAACATTTATGTACAAAATAATAATAATGCTAACTTAAGCAAAAAATTGCTTGGTTTGTTGGTAAAAGTTAATGTTATTCAATTTTAAATCGGGCAGTTTAGAAAGTTTTAGCTCATGTACGACTTTAAAATTCTAAAGTATAGTACTACAATATGTTTATTATAATCTAGTTCGGTACATCTAGTAAATATTCAGTTTATCTGCAATACTGAAATTCAGAATACTTGTATTCGGAAATCTAATTGCAGTATCAGCTGAGGAATGAGTTTTAGATACATCACTTTCAGTAGTATTCCATTTTTTTCGAAATATTGTTTCTCACAGCAACCAGAGAATGTTTTGGCCATGGGAGTTTCTCAACAGAAAAGAAATAATGAAAGCTTTTAACTTATATAAACTATTTTTAAAGCAAAAATTGGCCTTGAAATAAATTTTAATTAATTAATCATGAGAATTAAAAAAAATCAAAACATAATCAAGCAGAAATGATTTTAGTAATCATGATTGGAATTAATTAACATTTCACACTAAAAGAGTTGATTATGCACAAAAATATTTTCATTAATTCAATTTAAGAGTGGAAAAATGCTTTAAAATGAACCCGAAACCAAAACAATATCTCAGAAAACTTCACAAATATCTTGAAAACTAATTTGTTAACAGATCCGAAATTTGTTGACACGATTCTCAAGGATATGAGCCCCAAAAAAATGCAAAAAACAAATTCTCGTTAAATATGAAGTTTGTAGGGTACTGTGTAGTCTTAATTGCTTGTTTTTGAATTTTTATTAGCTTTAAAATAAATGCCTAAATAAATATGTGCATCTAATGAAAATATGCAAGAAAAAAATAATTCTAAGCATTTTAGTTGTTTTGTTTCTTTTAGAAAATAGTATATTTTCGATATGAGTTTTGAATAAAATGAAATCTATAAATTTAGCTGATTCGCGTAATAGCAAGTATATTTGGATTACAGCATTCAATGCGTTTGTTGTATTTTTTTTTTTTTTTTTTGAAAATTATTCACGTTTTTGCGAGTATATCTTATTTTCCTTAGGTTTTTTTTTACCGTAAAACCCCAATTCATTATATTTTTTTAAAATTTCTATGTAAGTTCGGAATCGGTTATGTATATTATATGTATTTAGAATACTTATGTGTAATACCATTAACCAATTCGCCATACAAAATGATGACGCCAACTCAAAATATAGCGAAATGCTGTCATTGTATTTATTGTTTGGTAACAAGATCAGAATGGTTTTCCTTTATTGACTGATCATCGAGACTTTTGGCGATGTTTTTCGTTTTGGGTATAATACGAAAATACCGTATTTTTTAGGAAATTGTGACTCTTCTCTAGGATTTTTAAGCGTAAGAATTGGAAACAAGATCTTTCATTTTTTACTACTGAAAATCATCAGACAATATTTTCATTGAACCGTAAATTTCATAAGACATGCAAAAATTCAGTATTAATGAATAACGAATTATTATAAATAAAGATATCTACATTTACAGAGTGAATACTGTAAATCATTAAAGACATATTTAGTTATGTTTCTGGAAAACAAAATTTAACATGGTACATTAATTAATTTGGTACACTGAATAATATTTACAGAAGAATTGTAATTTTACTTCTTAGGAAAATTAATATACTTCTAAATCCATGTACATGACGTAACAAAGTTATTTTTGAAACTATTTACTATTGAAAACAAAAAGGCTTTTCATTTTTGTATTACAATTTTATCATATGAACTAAAAAGATGAAACATAAGCTGATAATTTTGAATGAATTCCAGTTTTATTCAATCCGTATACTTACTGGTATAAAACGCGGGTCTGGAATAATATAAAATATATTGCGAATCCAAACACATTTCCATGTTTAGTTGAATGCAATGAACCATAATTTACAATGCATAAATATTAACTGTAAAAGAGTTTTTTTTTTCTTTTCGTAGAGATCAAATAAAATAAAAGCCTGACAAAATTACTTTATATATATATATATATATATATATATTGAGAAAATACAATTTTAAAAAGATATTTGAGATATTCAATGAATAATACTGAGATGTAGAATCTTGTAAAGGCCGTCACATTTAGTGCTTTGAACCTTAAAATTTGTTTATTTAAATAACTCCGGGTAATTTTTTCTTAAAGTCCTGGCATATTTACTCCTCACTTTTATTTTACTATAAATTTAATCTACAACTGTTCTCCTTCAAGATAAAATTGGTGTATATATATCCTGCAAATATTGCTTTCTAGATAATAACTAGATCATAGATATTAACTAATTGTTTCAAAAATATTTTAATCGAAATTGTACACATGTTCATATTTTTCTTAAACCATTTGCGGTTGTTGAAGATGCATAATATACGAAAACTAAACATAAATGTTGGTTTTATCCAATTTTCTTTTTCATTGAATAAGAGATGCATCAATTTTTCCGTACAATTTTTAAATTAATTTAAGATTAAGCAATTGTATTTCACATGCTCATTTTTCCCCTCTCGAAAGTTCGCATAGTCAAGTAAGTTTGTGATTGTAGGGTTGACCTTCTATTTATCGCCTCTTATGCGCGCACAATTCTTTGCAGTCTATACATACTATATATCATCAGTTGAGGCAATTTAATTTTTAGAAAAATCAAAAAATACTCTAACTTCATAGAATGATTCATTACAAATCAATATTTCATTTATCTTATAGATGACAAGATGAATTGTACTCCCTCATAAATTTACAGCCTTATTATGAGTTACAATGTATATTTATTTCCGGTATTGTACATTAATTATGTTCTAAACAGTCTTCGTATTAAACGCAATTAGTTAGGACAAATTGGACAAAATAATTTATCCAACAGTTAATTTCCAAATATTCTTTTCATTTCTATGCGTTGGTATGTAGTTACACTCAATTTAACATAAAATTATAGCCTTGTTCATTTGCAAGTAAGTCCAAATTACAATATATTTAAGGTATCTGACTATGTTCGGAACCGTGATTTTAAAAAGCGCATAAAAGGATAATTTTCATGATATTTATTGTCACTTAGATTAGAATACATGAATAAAATTAGTTTAAGTACATTATGACAAAAAAAATTATTTAAATACAATATTTTGGCAAAAAATTAACTTAGAATAACCTTTTTCAAAACGTTCTCTTTTTATAAAAAATGCTTCTATAACAATAATATTTAGCTTATATAAAGTAAAGACATTTCCAGAGAGTCTGAGGTAGGAATTTTAAAAAATTCACATTATTTTCAGAGTTACCACCAATTAAAATAATTATCGGCGTTTTTCTATTAAAATTTCTCCCCTCTGTTGCAGTAAAATATGGATAAATCCACTTCTAAGTTATATATTTCAAAAATTCTAGTTCAGCCTGTGTACAAAGTTCTGAGTTATATACAGGCAAAATATTATTGTAATAGAAGCATTTTTTCATAAAAGGAGAATGTTTTGAAAAGTGGTCATTCTATGATCAGTTTTTGTCAAAATATTGTAAATAATGTTTTATTGTAATAATATTCATCAAACAATTTGATAAAGATTTTCTATTCCAATTAACACTAAATATTTTAAATATTATCCATTTATACGCTTTTGCAAAATCACGGTTCCGAACGTAGTCGAATACCTTAATTTAAAATCATTATTTTAAAAACTAAAAGGGGACCTGAAATATATTTTATAAATTCCGTAATTAATTTTGTTCGCACGCTCAATTTATTCACTTCCAGAACCAATCAGATTCCGAATCGAATAAATTACAGTAGGAATATTGTACGTGGAAAAATATTTATTATGCGTTTATAATAAGGGAATTGTTTTTATACTCCTCTTAATGAAAATTCGTTCAATAAGGCAACAATAAAACATCCTGAAAAGATTAACAACGTACACGAATTGAAATCATGAAGAAAGTTTAACAACTGAAGAATCCAAAGTTGGCTCCCTATCGCAAATCTCGAGAAAGGATCTTTCTTTTAAAATTAATTAGCTACTGTCAAACGTTGAAAGTATAATAAAACACAAAAATAAAGCAGTTTAAACAGAAATTCAATAGAACGAAAGACTTAGTTTTCTAAGAGCCCATGGGGACTTGGAATGAATATAAATTGCGAGTCATTCATCTGAGTTGTCCCTTGAAAATCAGTTTAATCATTATCTACTTTCTTCTTTCAACTGTTCCATTCAATTCGAAGAGACAGTTTCGCTGGGAACTGATGTGTGTATTTAACCTTGTGTAAATGCTTTATTATTCTGGGGCTTAACATTGAAATTTTAATTTGAATGCTGAATGTGTGTTTGTGTGTGCGAGTTTCTTTCAGAACACACTTCAGAATAAATTAGGATGTTACGAAGAAAAAAAAGACAAATATTGCAGTTTATCAATAAAGATTTATATAACTCATCTAAGATTATTTCTAATAAGCAAGTCGCATATGTGATTGTTTTAACTCTTACAAGATATACAAATAGATGTGTCCTGAAAATGTAATATGAAAATATTGAATATTATGTGTTCCTAAAACTCAAGCTTTTACTCGAATGCGGGTTTCAGAGTTAAGCATCCGACCTTACACAAAATCAAAGTTTGACACAGTGCACTGATTCTGAAGGCTATCTACTATCGTAAACAACTATACTATCTAGTATCTACTATCGTACACAACTTTGTCCTGATTCTTAAGACTGTGGTAGTCAACTGGCCATGCCGTGAACTCGTTACCAGCTTCGTTTCGGTCAAATCGTGTAATCTATTCATTGTAGCACTAAAGACTCACCGTATAGATGGGCTGATTTGACGTATTGCACTGACAAATATTTAACAGAAAACATTATTTGACAGATTTCATTGTGTTTCTCAAAGTAAGTACAGTAAGACCCCGCTTAACGCTGTTTCGTTTAGCGCTGTTTCGGTTTAACGCTCTTTTATGTGAATTGTGGAATTCCCCGAAATATTGCACGATGCGTTAGGCTTCCCGATATCCGAAGCAGTTTATGTGTGTTTCTTCTTTCCTGCGGTGTTATACAAACATTTTTATAGTTTCAAACATTTGTGGATGTTATTGTAAGTATAAATTTACATAATATAACGATTTCTTTAGTGACAAATATTATGATTTTAGTTTTTAATCATGGGTGATAAAGAACACGGAAATAAAGCAACAAGAAGCGTTTCACTAGAAACTAAAATGCAAGTGATTAGAAGATTAGGTACTGGTGAACGTCAGTCTCATATTGGTGCTGCATTGAATTTGGCAGCGTCAACAATAAGGACCATTCTTAAGAATAAGGGAAAAATACTTCATTGGCAACTACAACTACGACAAGCTCTGCAACTAAAGAAATAAAAAT
This sequence comes from Trichonephila inaurata madagascariensis, assembly GCA_019973955.1. NCBI lineage: Eukaryota > Metazoa > Arthropoda > Arachnida > Araneae > Nephilidae > Trichonephila > Trichonephila inaurata. The sequence goes on from BMAV01009006.1 coordinate 218,739, forward strand.
AAACAATAAAGGAAAGGAAAAAAAAACAATAAAATAATACAATAGAGGAAATCAAAAAACGACTTTCTATATGGATTGACGCCAAAATTGAACACAATATGCCCCTAAGCTAATATATTATAATGGAAAGAGCAAGAATAATTTTTAATTGAAAATGTAAACATACTGATTTAGAATTTTATTTATTTTTATATGTATATTTATTTATTATGTTTCTATATTTCTATGAAATAAATTTTGCTCTATTGTTATAAAAACAGAATTAATAAATATACTTGTAAAATACCAGACCAATTTTCTACGCATCTTCCCCTAACTCCATTATTTACACGATGAGATAACCTCGTTTAACGCTGTTTCATATTTCGCTCTACTTCGATGGAACTGCGTTAAGTGGGGTCTTTCTGTAGTACCATTTGTAATAAAATATGCAACTTTGTACTGATTCTTACGACCATGGTAGAAAAGTGGTCAGTCATAAACTTATGGCTTAAGGTTTTTCTGTTCAAGTTGCGAGAGTGGCTGATTCACGTTAAGTTTCAGAAGGGTAAAAGTCATCACATTGGCTAGGTGTTTATATGGAGAGTGGAGTGTCAGTGGATATCGAATGTCCTCCGCGCCATTTAACAATGTCCTAGTGTAGGTTAAAAAGAAAAAATTTATAAATTATCAGTTGTCCTAACTTTTTGTAAATTTTAATCCTATTTTAGCTATTATATTTTGTAGATTTTAGCAATATATGTTTGGTATTGGTTTTTATGATTTTAATTTTTTTTCTATATAAAAGTATTAATATTGCGACATAGCCATCCTGTGATGACTATGTCTAGGGTGATTCGCGTAAGCTAGAGGTGAGGGATTATCTAAATGATGAGACATTATATAATTCTTAACACAACTTTTATTAAGAATAACTTAAATTACTTAATTCTAAATAACAATTTTCTTAAAGTGAAAATGAGCCAACAATTAAATCTTATTTCAAGTCAGATCGCGCAACTAGATCACTTATCTTAATTATAATAATTTAACTGTCTAATCTAACTTCCTATACAAAATATTACCTTTTATAAAGACACCTTCCTTCCTAGGTTGAAGAATTACCTATTACGTAATTTTAGATGAGAAGACTCAGGCTTTCTTAATCTTTATTATATTCAATTGCGATGAGCGTATCCTTCTTCCAGAGCTGTAGGACGTCTAACCTTTATTCCAAACAATTCCGCACTAAGTTATCTCTAGGCTTGCCGCTCTATCTCACCAATCTTTCTATCCTTTTAAAGTATATCTCATTTGCATATTCGATTCGTTTCTCTTCTTGGTATTGGGTTGGAAAAGTTTTGCCATTAATCGTGGCCGTCAAAGAACTTAGGAGTTATGTTAGAAGAAGGACACGAGAGACGTCACAATATGAGTGACATATATTATTGTCTTCATAGAAATACAGTTAAATGAAGAAAAACAACAGGTTATAAGATTCATTAAATTTAAAATATTTTTAAATACTCATTTTTCATTGATTACACATAAAATCCTTAACTAATATGTAAATTCAAAAATTTTCATGATAATTTATAATCTGGTACTTTCTTAGAAGTTAAATTTTAACTAAAAAATGTGGGGGGGCGGATAATTATGGGTAATGTCCATTCCTTTAGAACGGTTTGGAAGTATAATAATTTAAGAAATATTATATTTAAGTATTATAATTTAACAGTAACTTTTTTTAAACACCTATAATAAATGTAAATTGTTTCAAAATTCTAAAATCTATTACTAATACATTTTATGAGAAGAAGAAGAAGAAATAAGTTTTTAAGTTTAATTAATTTAGTCATATATATTTCAAAAATTTATAATAATATATTTACACAATCATGACTTCATAAAAAATATATATATTAATAGTGTGCCATAAAAATATTTTCGTATGAAATTCTATTAAGAATTTATATATAAAAAAAAATATTATACCATAAAAAAATTGTATCAAATTTTGAAAAAAAAATATATTCCGTTATACAAACTCATGCAGGATGTGACTTAAATTTTTTTGCTCAAATTTAACTACATGTTTTTAAAAAATACAAAATAAATGCATTTTATTTCCAATGAAAATATCGGGTCAAATTAATGAGATGCTAATTAAATCCTTTGAAACTAATTCTATTAGAACAAACGTTTCTACCATCAAGAATATAGAAGCAATTAGTTTGGTATTTATTGTCTAGTTCATGCTATTCGAATCTAACTTTGCCATCTAGCATGCAAAAGCAAGATAATGCTTTAAATATTAATTCAATTTACTACTCGACTTTTTGCAGTGATCCTGATATTTCTGTTTTCTGTACAGCATTATCCTTATGGCCCATTGTTTCAGGATGAGAATTAAGTAAAAGAAGATTATTAATAATGCCTGTTAGGATTTTCACGAAATGATTAAATTGATGCATTGACATTTATATATAATTTCTAAAATAAGAAACTATTCCTTAAGAAAATGCTTGTTTTTCTATCCATTGAAATTTAAAGTTCATTGACCATGGCAACTGACCACCAAATATGTTTACTTAAAGAAGCGCTACATTGGTTACACGTGCTAAATTAAAAAACGGAATATGTCATCAAAACAAATTTGTTTTAAAAATACTTGAGATATATTTTTTAGCATATTTAATGTGTCTGAAATGTTAAAAAAAATACAAAATTTAATTTTTGTAATCAATTATTTCAATTTTTATCAGCAGTTTATGTAATTTAAGGAAACAGCAAAATGTATTTCTAAATGTTACTTCGAGTAGATTCCACTATCAGTTTAAAATACTTAGCCTTTTCAGAAAATATTCTCAATCTGATTAAAAAAAAATGTTGCATTTTGAACTGCGATATCATACTTAGGCAACAACAATGTCTTTTCGAAGAATTCGCATACATTGCTAGCAGATGTCAGAATTTTAAGAGGTACTTCGATCAAATTGAAAGAGGTTGGTTTGACGAATCGAAAAATCGCTCGACACCTGGGTTAAAGCGAAGCGGTGATTAAACGATATTTTCAAGAATGTGTCAACAATGACAGAGGTATAAATGCCAGAACGGTAGCCGTCGACTGACCACCACAACAGCGCGTGAATACAGATCGAATGTCAAAACATCTGTCACAGCACCGGATTCATCGTTATCAGCCACCCACCACATGGGTCGCCCACATGTTTCCAACATGATCATCGACTCAAGACTCAGAGAGCTGACTGGGGACATAATCCTTATTGACCAGCTCCGTTTCCAATCATATCCAGACAATTACAGACGTGTATGGAGACGTCCAAGGCAGCGTGGGGATCCTATCCTAAATATCACACTCCCCATAGGCCAACAATAGGTCGATGTTTGGTCGGTAGTCATTTCTGGAATGCTGACAGCCCACCCGTATAGACATCCCATAACCGATTGTGTTACCGTTGTTTTTTGCGACAACCCAGACAAACTTTTCAACACGAATACCCAACCGCAGATGACATGTGTTGCTATTTATCTTTCCCTACACTACCTTGGTCATCTAAGACACCTGATATCTCTCCCATCAAATACTATTGGTACATTATGGGAAGGGGGTTGCAACCATCCTGGAATGTTAAGAATTATGTGCAACAGTTGCAAACAATTAACCAGGAAATTCCGCAGGGTAACATCCGGGAACTTTATGAGTCTATGCCACGTGTTATGACAGCTTGCATTCAGGCCACTTGTGGACTAACACCTTATTGACTTTCTCCCTTTGTAACAATCAACTCTGAAATAATCATTCAATTGTTTTGAAATTTTATTCGTTTGTTTTTCTCTATGTATATAACTCAGATCCATCAAATTTTGTATTAATCGGACAAATCCTTGTCGGTGCGTCGTTTTCATTTACTACAGACTGCATGAATAAAAAGTGTTTTATTACAATAATAAGATCTATATATTATTTTATTCGGGTATGTGGTCTCTTGAAATCGTGATCAATTTAAATTTATATTATATTTTTGAATCATGAATTTGGTTAAAAAGTATTTTTACTTACATTACAATTCAGTAAAAAAAAAATTAAATATAAGTTTGTGAATATTAACGCACAATCGCTTTTAATGATAATGATGATTCCTAAATATTAGTAAATATCTTCAGTCTGGAAGAGATAAATACATTTACGAAATGAACTTGGCAAAAGCACAAACGAAAATAAATCTATCATGACTACAAATTGATGAAATTTATTTATTTTTGTATGGAAAATAAATTAGTCTACAAATTTATTTTGTTAGTCAATTAGCTTATTTTCAAATTTATTTTTT
>BMAV01009006.1:228072-282038 GCA_019973955.1 Trichonephila inaurata madagascariensis
CAAATTTATTTTGTTAGTCAATTAGCTTATTTTCAAATTTATTTTTTGATAATATAATTTATAGCAGTTAGATGATTACACGCATTTTAACAATTTAAATATATGCTTTATGTAAATATTTTAAAGAAAACTAATAATACATTTTACTTTGTCTAATTTTTAAAGGAATTAGTAAATGACTATTATTAATTTTATATATATATATATATACATTTATTAAAGCAATTGCAAATAAAACTATTATTACGTATTTCAATTATTTTCTAAGTACGTTTAATTTAATAAACAAAATTTATTTTTAAAAATTTAGTTTTGAATATTATAAATGACGATGGTATTGATTTGAAATAAACTTATGTTTTCTTAACGTAGTATTTTTATACATTTGAGTAAGAAAAGTAAGAATTTTGAAAGTTTGAAAGGATTTTATTCCACAAATTTATTTCAATAATAGTTATTTTATATTTATTTAAAGCTTCAAAGATTGCTTTTGTGTAACATAAATTATTCATTAATACAAAATATATTTATATAGTACAATCCATTTTGCCTATATATACCTCCTGTTATATTATATTAAGCTAGATGATAACTACAGTAGTTTTTCCCAAAAATGAAAAGTTTCCATTCTGACCATTCTGATAACCAGTATTATTAAATAAAAATTAGCGCATTTTTTGTAATTTTGAAAGAACAATTAATTATATATAAATAATAAAATTTTATGGTCATTGCATACTTTTTTTTTCTATTTCCATTAAATTAACAATATGTAATTGTGTTTCTTATGAATGGTTTATTTTGTCGTTAAAATATTTGCTTTAGGAATATTCTGATTATTTTTTGAAAAAACAAGTAATAAAAAAAAATTAAGTCAATTCCTAATTGGATTAACAAAGAAAAAATTTATTTTAGCTACTTTTTATTAATAGTTGCAATTAATATACATATGACAGAATCACAACATTAAGTGGTAAGTAATTTTTTTAATTATCATTAAAGATCGTACTGTCATCCAAAACAATCGTGTCTATAAAATTTCAGTTCAATTGAATGCTGTCAAACGTGAGAAAAAAACCCTTTTCTTTTTTTGACAAAAGTCACCAAAAGGGTTGCTAGTTCGCCAAAAATGATGCCAACGTAGCAGTATTTGTAATTCTTCGAATAATTAGTTTTAATCAATTAAATTATTGTATTGTCATCCAAAATAATCATGCATATCAAATTTCAGCTCAATTGAGCGCTTTAAAATGTATTTCATTAATGATTGAAAATTCCACCAATATAAATAGATATAGAGAGTGTGAGCTAATAGTAGGGATTGAAAAATTAGTACACAATTTAAAGCAGTTTAATATTAAGTATAAAAATTTGCATATCCTAATTGATTTATATCATGAGTGCTTAGTAAGAGCTCGAACAAGTTATCGAAGATATGTTTGAAAGGTAAATTTGAGACATAGCCATCCTGCGATAGCCATGTCTTACGTGATCCGCGTAAGCTAGAGGTGTGGGATTATCTAAAAGATGAGACATTTTGGATTCTTAACACAACTTTTATTATGAATAACTTAAATTACTTAATTCTAAATAACAACTTTCTTAAAGTGAGAATAAGCCACCAATTAAACTTTATATTCAAGTCAGATCGCACAACTAGATCACTTATATTAATCATATTTATTTAACTGTCTAATATAACTTCCTATACAAAATATTACCTTTTATAGAGTCACCTTCCTTCCTAGGTTGAAGATATTCCTATTATGTTATTGGTAGGAGAGAATAATCAGGCTTTCTTAATCCTTATTATAATTAATGGCGATGATCGTATCCTTCTTCCAGAGCTGTAGGACGTCTAACATTTATTCCGAACAATTCCCCACTAAGTTATCTCTAGGCTTGTCGTTCTATCTCACCAAACCTTCTATCCTTTTAAAGTATATCTCATTTGCATATTCGTTCCGTTTCTCTTCTTGGTATTGGGTTGGAAAAGTTTTGCCATTAATCGTGGCCGTCAAAGAACTTAGGAGTTATGTTAGAAGAAGAACGCGAGAGACGTCACAAATTGCATGTTGAAAGCGGAAATCTTTGAAATACTAAAGACGAATACGAGTATTTAACCCCTTAATATTTAGAAAAAATTCATTGATGTCTTTTTTCTTTCCAAATTGATACACTTGAAGGACTTAATTTTCATATTTCTTTGTTCGAAAGAAAATGTCAGTGCATTTATAAGCAATATTATTATTTTGAATCCTGATCATTTGTTGAAGATGGCAATAAAAGTCTCACAAGTATGAATTGAAAATTTCAAAACATTATACAAATATCATTTTTTATTAGCTATAATTATACTGTTAAAAGTATCAAAGTTGAAGTTTTGAACTTGCCTTCTGAAAAATTCTTATTTCCACAAACAAAACTGCTAATAAATTCTAATAAGACTTCAGCTATTTTGTTCCCAACTGGATAAGTTTAATTATTTTGGATAATTAAAATTCTTTTCTTCATGGAATTTTTTTTTATAATATATCGAGTACTGGATATTATAGAAAATTATTTGTATGTGACGCGTATAATTAACTTTTTTTTATTAATTTGACTACCACTTTAATAAAAAACAAATCTATTGTACTCCACAAACTTGTAAAACAATATAAGTTAAATTTAAACATAAAAGTTACGTCATACCCAACATCCCAATCGAAGCTTGTATGATGACTGGACAAAATTTCCTTTTGTAAGCAATTAAACTAAAGCAAATAACAACAAAGGATACAACTCACTCCGAGAAAATATTCAATGCAAGTGTTGAGAGGTTTCGGAGCATTTGAATTCGGGAGTTTGAAAACGGTTTGAAAGGAATTTGTAAAGGTCGTTCTATGCATAATGGGTTCATTAAAAGACATTCACCATTGTTGGAATGATGTTGACTTTCGAAAGCATGGTGCTGAGTATGAAGCTGAGAAATAACGAGAAGTTTAACAATTTGTTCGGCCCCTTCTAACAACAAAGTTTGTCACATAAATTGAATTGTATTATGTTCTATAAATGATGCGAGTTAAGTGCTGTGAAATGAGATCAATAGTTGAAGGAAACATAATCTCTCAAATTAGTTTAGGTGTATAAAGATATTTCATATAATCACACATTACGCATTATGTAAGATAGATTTAAAAATGTATTTCGAGTAAAACGTTATGAAAGAATTCTATAAAAAAATGCGTAGAAATCTAAGTTAATCTGAATTAAATGGATATACAAAAATCATTATTTTTACTAAATAATTTTATTCCATGTATTTTTCAATAGTTTTTAACACTTTAAGTTTTTAACACTTTACCTATAAATTTTTACTCGATTCTCTCCTCAGTGCCACCGTTTTACACGTAGGCGCTAGCATGCAGTGTATTGGGAAGAATGCAGAAGGCACAGATAAATAAATTGTTCTTTGAATAAGCAAATGTTCTTTTAAAACATTGTCAATGCCAAAAAAATTGATTACCAAGCCGTCGGGGTAGTTTTAAACAGAGAAGCACAAAGCAAATAATCGTACTTTGGATGGACGTATATAACCGTCCAGGGAATTTAATGCATGGTTTGGGTATATACGACACACACACACACAGCTTCAGTTAAATGATTAAACAATAATTACAAGTAAAAAATACTTTTGTTTGTTTTCTAATCAATTTTAATAGGAAACTTAAAGCGGAATAATTTTTTGTAAGTTTAAAATGTAAAAGGAAGCAATATGTTAAACTAAAATATAAAGAATTTATTTTTAAATTTATTGAATATTAAACTTGCTATTTTGGAATAACTGATCATATATAAACTGAAAAGGCAACGGCGTTGCTTGTTGAAAAAAACCACATTTATAGTTAATCTTATATAACTTGAACATAATTCTGGAGTAAAAATAATTATGTTGTCGTATAAAATTTTAAATAATTAAATTTTCTTGCATAACTTAAGAAATAATGTTTTTATTCGGATGAACACTTTACCCCCCTCCCCTTGTAAACTAATATATAAAGCAGGAAAATAAGCACTTATTTTAAAATTACGAGGGCCATCCAGAAGGTAAGGAACGTTTTGGTACAGCAAAGTAAAAAAGATATAAAAACAAAATTTTTATTTAAAATGTCACGGTACCTTACTGTATATAACTTACTCTATATTTAGTTGTCAATGTAGTAATGTAGAACCAATTTATTCTAAATTTAAACTCTTCTCTCGCCAAAGATTTGAGCCAATATGCCAATACTTTTAGAAGTCTTTATCATTTATGAACGGCTTTTCTCCGAAATATTACTCTGGTTTCGAAAATGAGAGAAAATTACTTGTGGTATCAATAACCTGCAGTATAGGGAGGATATTTAAAAATTTCTCATTTAAGTTGTTGCTCTTGCGGTTTTCTTACAAGGGAGAAGTAGTCCAGCGTCATGAATCAAAACAGTTTTTTAAACATTAAACCATGTCTCTTGCTTTTAAGTGCGTTTATTTTTCTTTGATATCAAATATACTGTTGTGACGTCTCTCGCGTCCTTCTGCTAACATAACTCCTAAGTTCTTTGACGGCCACGAATAATGACAAAACCTTTCCAACGCAATACCAAGAAGATAAACGGATCAAATATGTAAATGAGATATACTTTAAAAGGATAGAAGCTTTGATGAGAAGGAGCGGCAAGTTTAGAGATAACTTAGTGTGGAATCATTCGGATCACGAGTTAGATGTCTTATATCTCTGAAAGAAGGATACATTAATATAAATTAAATTATAAAGAAGTCTGAATCTTCGTAGCTAAAATTAAGTTATAGGTGTTACTCAATCACTGAAGGAAGGAGACTCTGCAAAAGGTAATATTTTGTATAGGAAGTTAGATGAATCAGTTAATTTATTATAATTAAGATAAATGATCTAGTTGCGCGATCTGACTTGAATATAAGGTTTAATTGGGTGTTAACTCTCACTTTAAGAAAGTTGTCAATTAGAATTAAGTAATATAAGATATTCTTAATAAAAGTTGTATTAAGAATCCAATATGTCTCATCATTTCGATAATCCCACACCTCTAGCTTACGCGGATCCCAATAGACATAGTCATCACAGGATGACTATGTCGCACTGTTACGAATTTTGTGTAATTAATGGTTAATTTCCTCTTAAAATAGTATAAGTAATTTGTATTTGGATGTTTAATACATTAGCATTACTTTCTGTAGCATTTATTTTTTGATAAAAATTGTAATAATCGCAAACCACGCCATCCCTTACATTATAATGGCGTCTCTGTGAACACTCGACGAAATATTGTTGATAAAGCCAAATTGACACCATTTTTGGTTACTTGGTGACCATTTTTGGCGACTTAGTAACCATATGGATGCTTCTGGAAATTTCTTGAGAAATCTTTAACATCATCACCAGCGATGTAAGAGGCTTTTTGGAGAAAGTAATGGATAGCAGCAGCACAGACTATAAGTAGCTCTTGCTCACTGAGATTGAGTCAGAATTACTTCAGCTTTTGAAGTGTTCAATTGCCTACATTTACTCGATTGCTTGCGTGATTTTAAGCATTACGTACCTGCATTTTTAAATATTGATAGGTGTGTCTGAGAGTTGTAATCTGGGATTTGTTTTGCGAATTTTTCTGCTGTATCCTGCATTTTAAGGATTGTTTTTCTGCTATAAGTTTTCATCGTTATTAAAGAAATGCTTTGTCCTTTAGGACTAATAGCATCAAATATACAAAGCCGATCTACACAACAATACATTTAAAGAATTAACAGACTGTTTAAAAAATATTAAATAAATATTATTTATGAGGTTATTACTCTTGTAACTAAGTTTGATTGTTTGATTTGAAACAGAGTGAACAAACATTATTCAAATTGTTTAAATTTACATTAATTTTATATCAAGTTAGTTTACTCAATTTCAGTAGGTCAATATAAAAATTCATCAAATGTATCACTCACTAACACATGTTTTAAATTTTAATTCAGTGACATAAGCTATATATATATATATATAGTGTTGCTGTCTTATACATTAATTTAATTTATTTATTTCAAAGTTTCTTTAATTATTTTTCAATTGTTTGCTATTTAATAAAACAAATATATATATATACAGAAGTGTAGAAGAAAAATAATAATCTTTTACTATATTATTTGCATTCATTTTTTAAAGTTGTTTTTAAAACTAATAAAATATAGTTAAGTGGTTTTCAGAAGAATAGGAATGCAAGACATATTATATTAAAATAAATATTCTTTAAAATATTTAATTTTTTTTTATTTCTTATTGTAAGCTGATATTTCTATTTACTTTGATAAATGTTTGTCTTTTGAAAATTTAAGTAAGTATCAACAAAAAAGCATAATGTAACTCTAATATGTGGGGCTACTGTAAGTTTATCAACGTGGTAATCAGAGAGAGAGAGAGAGAGTTTTATTCTTTTTGATAAAAGATGAGATTCTTTTGAACTATTCCACAATACCGTATTTTTAACAATACTGATTTATTTATTCTATCTAGTACTGGGATTATTCATTCATGAGGGATATTGTACGAACAGTAATTCTAACTAAATGTTCAATCTCTACAAACTGCTGAGGTAGTTATACTTTAATGGCATCTAACTCTTTAATTTCCTGGTTGTAAGTTATGTAATGATCACTAATTTTGTCAGACAGGAGAAGCTGGTAAATTGTTACCCACACAGATTTCTCTGATGCAATCAACATCTCTGGAATCACAACTGTTTGCAGATCATGTAATTAGCAAATTGAGTCCTGTTAATTAAATATTTCGTAAATTTCATTACATCAGGCGTGGGATTTAGTTAATTGTAAACTGTTGCTCTGCTGGCTGATATTATGAAATATATTATTGCTTAGATATTTTAAAATTCACCTAAAAGTACATGGCAACTATATTCTAGTAAATAATTTTTACAAATACTAAAATAATACCTGTTAATATTTACTGATAATAACGATATATCAGAATACTAGATATTTCGGTACTTATGAGGATGGTCGTTAAGTTTCTTTGTGGCTCTAATATATTGGTTAAAATAATTCACATAAAAGGCTTTGCTAGATTAGTCAGTTTTATTTATTTCTATTACATTGATAAAAGAATCCTTTTTATGAATATTGGTTGAAAGTATATATACTAGGTTTCATAAAATTATGACTAAGTTTCAAATATTAATTACAAAAAAAAAAAACAAAAAAAAAAAACAAGGGAAAAATATTTACATATGTTTTTTTTTTCTTTTGCTCCATAAAAATATATTAAAGTTTTTTTGTTTTTTTTTTACTTTGCACTATTTTAATTTGTGCATCATTAGCTGTATGCAAAACATCAAGTCCATGCGATATTTCTAGCCACGTCTTATAAAAAATTTCAGGATCAACATCTATATAATCGTAATTCGAATGTTCATCATTCTCATTAGTTGAAGATTAATAAAACAATGTTTTTTACGTATCCCTACCAGAAGAAGTTTAAAACTAGATCTAGAGGTGGATAGGTGGCCCCCTTATTAGACTTCCTGTTTTCATCTGTCACCTGGTAATTTTTTTCTTACTTCTAAACTCTAGTGTGTTGGTGCTTCATTTACGCTGTACATGTTTTGCAGAATTAAATTCGATAATCAATGCCAATACTTGCGTTTTTTTTCCTCTGGTGAAATTATTTTGAAACGAAAATGTTTAAAAACGGGGATGTTGCGTTATCTAATTTACAATTCATTAAATAAAACTTTAATATTTTCTTTACTAAGCGTAATAAACAGTAAGTGATAATCTTTTGTTTATTTTTAATTAATTTTTGAATGTGTTCACATTTTTTGAGCAACCGATATTATGAAATTTCATTAAGAATTTAAATGATTATCTTAGAAAGTATTTTAAATCTATATTTCTAAACAAATTAATGGAAGCATGCTTTACAATTCATTTTAGAAAATATAATTTACGTTAGGTTTTACTGCTTTTGGAATTTATAATAATAAAGAAAAAATTCAAATTTTTAAGAATGTTTTTACTACAAAATAGTTTGAAGCTATACGTATAGTTGTTAAATAATAATATTACTCCTTGTCTTGGCATAGTTGTGTCAAAACCGATGATATTTTTAGAAAATGAAGTGTTAATTTAAAAAAAAATGTAGTTACTTTTATTTACATAAAATCTCAATGTGTTTCTTATCTTGAAAAAGGTAAAAAATAATTTTAACATTGCATTCATTACAAATATATAACGATTAATAATATTTATCACACTTCTATTTTAGCAAAGATGAATATTATTTGCATAATCTACTTTATTTAAATGCAAATGTTAAGCAATAGTACTGTGTATGATGTCTTTAAAACATGTAGTCGTTCCTACCGAAACATGTATAAACATTTAAATAAAATAATGGACAAAATTTTCAAAAAAAAATTAGGAAGACACATGATCATATTATTTTAATATATAGTCACTATACTTATCGGGGCCCTTGTGTGTGTGTTCCATCGGTATATCAAAACATTCAAACCATCATGGTAGAAATGAACGTCAATATTGTGCAACCCCCCGTAAATATGGCTTATTGAATCTCAGCATGGGTTCTGAAATACTGACAGGATGAAAAACACTTGGTATGAGGAGGGGGTTGTAAGGATAGTTGGCTAATACCTCCCAACGATAAAACTATTTATCCATTTTACATATATGTTTTGTTATTTTTAAATCTCGTGCACCAAAGCCACATCTGTCTTCGTGATATAACACTTATACCGTAAACTTCAATTAATCACCGATAAACTACAGTGGGAAAATTTTGTTTTAAAAGCAAACACCGTGTCTCATCTCCTAGTCCAATCGCGAGCAATGGTTTCGTCAACTCAGCCATCTTCTGAGATTTAGTCATGTTCCTGGAAAACCATCTCCTTCCGGAACCGTTTGAATGATGTGATCATCTTCGATATCTTTAAGGAATTATTGTTCATGCAGTTTATTTGCACATCCGTCTGAGCTGTTGTTACCTTACTTTTTGAAGCATCTAAGTAAGTAGTAATCATTTTATGCAGAATTAACCCGACACTTCTAGCGCGAAGAAAACGAACGGAGTTTCAAGTCCAGGGTATCTCTCATGCTCAAGGGTATTTACATTCTGTTTTTACCGTAATTTGCATACACAGGCAAAAAGGAAGAAAAGTAGGAAGCACAATATGTTTATTACAATTTTCACACATGAATTTAATTTTTCTATTCTTTTTATTAGGGCATCCAGTACATTATTTACACACTCCTTTAGTCTTCGTCAAGAGTGAGTGCTATGTTTTCACTGAATCTTGATTTTTTTTTCAATTTTGTATAAGAATTTCTTGTTGGTGTCTACATTTTTTACATTCTTCTGTAAATCGAAATCCACAACAATTCAGAAATCATCCTGGGTTCCATGTTTAGTAGGTGGTTTTTGAGTACGTAACAAAATAATTTGGACATTTACTGTCGCAACGTTCAACAACATAAAAAAAAATATTGTCATAGGCTAAGGATTACATTTTCTATCCATTGCATATGATGTGATTATTTTATCTGGGACGATAACTGCTCCCTCAATTAAATTATCTGGAAAGATTTCAGTACAAAATTCATACTTGCCATTATACTTTTCAGTCGATTCTTCCTCATCATCTCTACAAAGGGACTTTCTTCATCCGAAAATATTGTTGTACTATATATCTATTAATTACTCTATCTATTAACTTACTGAAATATCACATTTCTTTATGACAACTACAATAGTGCGCCATTACATAAGAAAGTTTAACACTAGATTGCCCAAGGAAGTCATTTGGGCTGCTGTTTAATTTCATTTAGAAGAACAATTACATATATAATGCACAATATTTTAGAATTTTTTTAGAATATATTTTTTTCCAAGTGAAGTGATCTTTTTGTTTTAATGTTAATATTTAATAATAACCTGTTATATGACAGTAATTTTTTTCGCAATGCAGTCATTTTGACAGCATTAGAATTCGTCACATGATAAGATTCGCCTACATGAGAAACTATTCATTATCCAGAAAAGGTTTAGAAGAAGTCTTAAAAAGGTTTAAGCGTTAGATACAGCATACCCGGCTCAAGAAGTGCCAGGTTAAGGTATCCGACTACGTTCGGAACCATGATTTTGGAAAAGCGTGTAAATGGATAATATTTATGATATTTAGTGTCACTTAGATTAGAATACATGTATAAAGTTGTTTTAAGGACATTATGAGAAAAAAATTTTAAATACAATATTTTGGCAAAAAATTAACTCAGAATAACTTTTTTTCCAAATGTTCTCCTTTTGTAAAAAATGCTTCTGTTATAATAATATTTTGCCTGTATATAGCTCAGACCTCTGTACAGAGGCTCAACTAGAACTTTTGAAATGCATAACTCGGAAGTCGGTTTATCCATGTTTTACGAAAACAGAAGGGATAAATTTTAAGAAAATACGCCGATAATTATTTCAAACGGTTGTAACTCTGAAAATAATTTGAATTTTTCAAAAATCATAGTTGAGCCTCTGTACAGAGGTCTGAGCTGAATACAGGCAAAATATTAATGCAATAGAAGCATTTTTTACAAAAGGAGAACATTTGTGAAAAAGGTTATTCTAAGTTAATTTTTTGCCAAAATATTGTATTTAAATAATTTTTTGCCAAAATATTGTATTTAAATAATTTTTTTTGTCATGATGTTCTTAAAACAATTTTATACATGTATTCTATATAAGTGACACTAAATATCATGAAAATTATACATTTATGCGCTTTTCCAAAATCATGGTTCCGAACGTAGTCGGATACCTTAAAAATCATTAATACTTTTTCATTACTGAAATTCAGTTAGATTAAAAAAATGCCTGACGATTACTTATGCGATACAACAATATCACTGTTTCATCTAACGTCAGTATATATACTTTTTATTATCTTTTATTTCCTCAACCTTTTGAAATGACTAAATATTCAACCGACATCCTTAGAGCGATGCAAAGCCCTTTTCATTTTAATAATACCATCATTGTTTCTTTCTCGTTTATTTTCCTCACTCACAGCCTAAAAAATAATCTACCAGCAGCCTGGAAAAGAGAAAAGAGAATACTTCCTGTGCTCTTTACTTGACAGGATATTAAAGGTACTCTGCGGCTAAGACCTTAACTGCTAGACGTAAGCGAAAAATCGAAAAAAAGGGGCATTCTCTTCTCGCTGAACTACCCCACTAGGTGAATTGTTTGAGGTCCCATCAGGAATAAACGATAGACACAGAAGAGATAGAATAACTTCAGCTTTTTCCATTGCTCTGTAAGTCACGAATTTCTACGAGTGGAAGTAAAGGAAGTTAGGTTTCTAAAGGAGAAAAAATTAATGCATATTTAAACACGTATTCTTTTCTTAGAAGGAAGCACTTATGGTGCCATAAATCCATGATTAAATCTGAAAATCAAAGTGATGTTAAAATCTCAAGTGCGGATGTAATATATTTATTCCACTTTTGATTTATTTAAAAGGAATTCTTTAAAAATATTCGTAAATTGAAAAAAAAAATGAAAAATTGGGTGTTATTATTTAAAACAATTTTTTCTTTTCAAAATAAGTGTTGCTTTTTCATATTTTTCAAGATATCTTATTTATAAATTTAAAACACAATAGTTTTTGTTTCATGGATATTGTTACGTTACGTCGAGAAATTATGCAAATCAGTCACAAAGTACAAGACAGTTTTTTTTTAAGATCAATGAGAATTTATTATTGAAATTCCAATTCTTTAAATATAGGATTTCGAAGCTTTCTAGCTTCATTGGAAAAAATTGAATCCTTGTCACCTTAAGAGATCTTCAATCAAGGGATAGTATCCTTCCAAACCCTTGGTTTTGTTCACAAATCACACGATTTAATACCTTACAATCAACATTAATTATTTCCGACATCCTCTGTTGTTGAAGAAAATCAGAAAACATCTATCATCTTCACTCCAAAGGAAAAGAAACTAGATTACAACTAATCAAATAATAATAGTAATACTAATAATTTCCTTTCATCTGAATTATTCATCATACTTAACAAGTTAAAATATTACTTTTTTTCAATGAACTAAACTCATGGACTCATTCAAAAGCAAGTAAATAAAACTTCCATACCAAGTTTTCAAATTATAGGTAAAAAGAGCTCTATAGCTCCAAAATAGAAAATTTTTAAAACGGTGTTAAAAAATTACGTTTTCTATAGATTTCCTACACATTATTTTCTTCTCGTTTCAATATTTCAGTTTCGTTAGGAAGATTTAAACTTTAAAATGCTTCTTTATGTTCCTGTATTTTTTATTACTGTGTTCTTGTCATAATTCCAAAAATAAAATTAAGATGAATAGTTTGGCCAATTTATTTTTAAATGGTATTCATATATATATAGTCTAGTTAAATATTTATAAATTCTAAACCTCCAATTTGTACATAACTTTTAATTTTTTTTAACTGTATCGAAAATATTTTTCTCTATTCAATTAACAAATGAATAAGAATTGACTAACTGTTTAGTTAATTTTTACCCAACCCAAATATCCCCGCTCTCCCCCGGGGGGGGGGCTCTGCCTTTTTGGCTTGATATTTGTGATTATATTACTATATCTAAAAATAATAGTTTACCAATTCTTTATTACAATATGCTCCTCTAGATAATTAGATGAAATATCATTGTGATTAAGAAAATGCTAATTTTTATGAGCGTAACATATATATCTCTGCACATAAAACAAGCTTTATCCCAATGGATTAAGTTTATTTATTCATAAAGTTACGGCAAATTAGCAACTTGCAAGTTAGCTGCGTGGTTACAAATTAGCACAAGTTAGCTATTTAACTTATTGAGATAATTCAGATTTTCAAAATAAGAAATCTTAAGAGCTCAAGGTATCCGACTACGTTCGGAATCGTGATTTTGAAAACACGTATAAATGGATAATATTTAAGATATTTAGTGTCACTTAGATTATAAAATGTGTATAAAATTGTTTTAAAAAAAGTATTAGAATAAAAAATTATTTAAGTACAATATTTTGACAAAAAATGAACATAGAATGACACATTTTCAAAATATTCTCCTTTTGCGAAAAATGCTTCTATTATAATAATATTTGTATTTAGCTCAGACCTCTTTACGGAGGCTCAACTAGAATTTTTGAAACATATAACTTAGAAGCGGATTTACCCATGTTTTACGACAACAGAGGGGAGAAATTTTAAGAAAAAAACTCCGATAATTATTTTAATGGGTTGTAACTCCGAGAATAATGTGAATTTTTCAAAACTCATAGTTGAGCCTTTGTATTGAGGTCTGAGATATATACAGGCAAAATATTATTATAATAGAAGCAATTTTCACAGAAGGAGAACATTTTGAAAAACATTAATTCTAAGTTAATTTTTTGCCGAAATATTGTATTTAAATATTTTTTTGTCAAAATGTCCTTAAAACATTTTTATACATGTATTTCAATCTAAGTGACACTAAATATCATGAAAATTATCCATTTATGTGCTTTTCTAAGTTCACGGTTCCAAACATAGTCGGATACCTTAAAAAACCTACGTGAGGGGAGCCAGCATATTTAAAACTCAAAAATAAATGATTGTTTAAAAAATTATCATTTTACGGAGAGGAAGCAAAACAAAATACACTCTGAACTATGAAAATTAACATAATATATATAAAAGACATGTTGTTTGAATGTAACTTTAATAATCTCAAATCAAACTAACATACCATGAATAAAAAAACCTAGTTATACTTTTAACTTTTTTATCTTCATCAAACAATAAACAAGATTAATACAAATGATGGACCTAATCTTACAAAATTATATTTCTGAAACTACTGTATATATTACAATAAGCGATACATGAATGTAAGGAATAATATATCAAGTTTTTTTTTACCCCACCA
This sequence comes from Trichonephila inaurata madagascariensis, assembly GCA_019973955.1. NCBI lineage: Eukaryota > Metazoa > Arthropoda > Arachnida > Araneae > Nephilidae > Trichonephila > Trichonephila inaurata. The sequence continues at coordinate 242,088 of BMAV01009006.1, forward strand.
ATGATCAACAGAGCCTTCAAGATCGCTGTGATTGAAATCCAAACATGGCGGCAATGATCGAGGGAGCTTGATAGCCATATCATAAAGACGAAAATAAAAGACTTAAACAATTGAAAATTTACTGAAGGAAAGAAAAGCAAAATACATTCTGACACAAAAAAAAATTAAACTCACAGATACACTGATATAATGCTCTTACAAATATATCAGTGCTTCATAGAGCAGTGCTCAAATTGTGAGGCTCGCTCCACTTGGGGGCATGGTATCCCTATGAGGGGGGTACGAGTATTCTGAAAAGTGGAAAAAAAATTAAAATAAGTATTTACAGAAAGAAAGCAAAGCAAAATACATTTTGACATAATAAAAACTAAATGAACATTTACTTGATATAATATACTTATATATGCATCAGCACTGCACAATGTTTTTGATAATTAATTTATCAATACTAAATTAAACTGTCTTTTGTAAAAAATGAAACACCATGAAGGAATCATCAGAACTAAATGAAATTGATGGACAAACGACTTGTATTAGTAGAAATAAATGATGAAATTTTCAAAGAAAAAACACAATATTAAGTGTCCGAAATCAGTATTTGGCGTAGCCACCCCGCATTGTAATAAGTGCTGCTATACGACGTGGCATGGAGTCAAACAGAATTTGAAAGTGTGCTCCTGAAAAAGAATTCCATACTGCTTGTATGCGCAGCAAAAGTCCGTCTTTTGAAGCTGCAGGACGCAGATCATGAACGAGACACCGACCAACCAAATACCACACGTTCTCAATAGGCGACATATCTGGTGAATAAGAAGGCCAAAGAAGAAGTTACATTTGTTGGGCTGAACAGAAGTCTCGAACAGTCTTTGCAACATGTGGGAGTGCAGTATCTTGCTGAAAAATAGCTACAGAGATGACTTGAAGGAGGGGAATGACTTCGGGCTGTAACAGTTCACGGACGTACCTGTTGCTATTGAAATTACCCTCAATTCATAGCAAATTGGATCATCCATGATACGGAATCGCACTCCAAACAATAACTCCGGGCGTTAGGCCACTATGTCATTCGATAACGCACTCCGGAAGGCAGCGTTCATCGGCATAGCGTCTAATACGAATGCGGACATCATGGTCCCACAAATTGAAACGTAATTCATTTGAAAAGACAACTTTTTGCCAATCAGTTTGCCAGGCATTGCACTCATAAGCCCATTGCAGACGTTGCCACCAATGGTTTGCCGTGAGAGGGATCCTGTATAAAGGCACCCTTGCACGCAATCCACGGTGCAGCTGACGTCAATAAATGGGCGAAGCCGACGTTAGTACACTTGTAGCAGTAGAGCAACTTGATGTCAGCTGACTGGAGGAAGCTGTATGGTTATTCACCGCCATGCGGAGCAGGTGTCAATCCTCCAGCACTGACATCACCTTCCGTCGTCCACTGCCAATTTTTCGAATTTTTCGGTGCTCGTCGGTCCACTGCTTCCAAACTCGCATCACTGTGGATCTGTTCCTCTGCTCACTAGCCCCTATTGCGGGATAGGAAAGGGGCCGATAATCTTCCCCCATTCAAACTTCGTAAGTTGGAATTTCTCCTTATTTCGTCATGGAGTATTACTTAGGTCTCACTAAATGTTCACCACTAACAAATAATCATTAACTATTTTCAATGTCCCACTAAAGTACAATATTTATAGGCTTTCAGCATCAGTTCAGAGAGCATTGCGCATGCCACGCATGCACGGTGGCTCTGAAACTTTACTATTTTACGAAACATCCTATAATTGATAGTTGCTGCAAAGTTCATTCAATTCTGATGATTCCTTTATGGTGCTGCATTTTTTACATACATCTGCGTAAAAATAAATTTCATAATTACTAGTACCTTCTATCTTGATAATTTGAATGATTAATAATTGAAGTCGTATTGTAGCTTTAGCCTCCAAATACATTTTTATTACATTCAATATATTGTTATTGTATGAGATAGGGGTGCGATGAAAATTATGCTTGAAAATGGGGTCGCAGATACTGATTATTTGAAAAGCACAGCCATCGACTATATGATAACCAATTTATCAATACTAAGTTAAGAAAAAGTTTAATAATTGCTAGTGACTCTGCCATGGGCTTGTCATATCAGAACTATATATGAAATTTAATACTTATCTTTATCATTTGCATGCTGTATAATCAACGGTCGCATTGTAGCTTTAACGTCAAAGTACATTATTATTGCATTAATTATATTGTTATTGCATGGAGGGGGCGCGATGAAAATTATAATTGAAAATTGGGTCGCAGATACTGATTGTTGGAGAAGCACAGCAATAGACTATTTGATAACTAATTTATCAACTAAGTTAAGAAAAAGTTTAATAATTACTAGTGACTCTGCCATGGGCTTGTCATATCAGAACTATATATGAAATTTAATACTTATCTTTATCATTTGCATGCTGTATAATCAACGGTCACATTGTAGCTTTAACGTCAAAGTACATTATTATTGCATTAATTATATTGTTATTGCATGGAGAGAGGCGCGGTGAAAATTATGATTGAAAGTTGAATCGCCAATATTAAAAGCTGGAGAAGCACTGTTTTAAACACATGATCCCAGTTTTCGATTTTTTGTTCTTATTCAAAATATACTATGGGAAAAATTGATAACACATAGAACTGAAAAAATTAATTCATTAATAAAATTATTTTCCTAAGTAAAGGTGAAAAGAACAATTTTTGGAATTTATAAAGTATAACGGGTCATGCATTTTTTTAAGGGGACAAAAATATGTATAGTATAATTTAGTTATTCACTTTCTCTTAGAGATTGAATTATGTTTATTTAAAAAATAAAAATTCTGATTTTGTAGATGCATTAACTTTCTAATGTAGCACACTTTATATTTTCTTAGCGAAAATTAAGCTGAATTAAGTATTTCAAAAAATTTAAATAACTTTGCTTTTCTTTCGACACTAGGAAAGGATTTCTTCAAGAAGTTTTAGTTAAAAAAAAAAAAAAAAAACTGTAAAGGGGCGCAAAGATAGTAAAAAAATGCATTAACACAACGAAACACTGCTACTATTTTAGCAGTTTCATTATATTAAATTGGTTTCTTTATTCATTTTTGGCACTACTTTTTTTAAGTTTAAGAAAAGTGATAACTTGTAAATGAAATGACTTCCAATGAAAAAATAGGGTGTCCTTGCAAAAATTTAATTTCGCTTATGCATTAAAGTTTTTTAAGACATGTAAGAAGAAAATGATTTTTTTTTTTTTTTTTTTTTTTTTTTTTTTGCGAAAAATGTTTCTAAATATAAGTTTGCATCCTTTATCTCATTAAATACATTTTAATGGAATATTTTACAAGTTTTAAAAAGTCAAGCACATTTTTCACTGAATAAAATATACACTTTTCAATTGTAACATCAATATTTTCACAAATACATATGGGGATTTATTAAGGTAATTGGTTATAGGTTATTAATTGATAGAAACTGAGAATAAGTTATTGAAATTTTTGAAATTTTCATTTTAAAACAAGCATAAATCAAATACTTCCAAAATTATGCAAAACGTTTGTAGGAGAAACATGATTTCCTTGACTGATTATGTTGATAAAAAAAGGATTTCTTTTTCATTTTTAATTGAAGTAAGAAAAAGAATCAGGGGCTGATAATGCCTATGATTACGAACTGGTGACAAATGTTATTGAGTTCTGGGTTCCAGTTCTTATTCCACTGAAGACTCTGCCCTTCCCCATACAAAGGAGATACGAGTTAAAAGTGGAGAGAAACATATTTTTCCAATTAGCATAATGAGAGTTTGGAGAGGGGCTTTTCATCCATGGTTAAGTGACAAATACAACGCTTGACTCTTCGTTACTTGACTGTGGATCAAAACCAAGAGGTTCATCGCCTCGTATTGCTTTTTAGAGTGTCGTCAATTAAAATCATATCTACCAATACTAACTCACCTCTCAAGGATTCCATGTTGTAACTATCATAGTTCGATACAGCCGCATGAATGTGTTCATTAAATATCTTATTCGAATACCCCATTTTTAATTTTTTTTTAATGAAATAATTTTGTGTGTGGTAATTTTTGCTAAATATTATATAGATATTATCAGTGTACATTGACGGAGAAGTAAAGGACACACATTTAGCCCTTCTGTAGCTTTCTGCCTCTCCCCCTGCCCCTCCTGATAAGTCAATAATTTTATCAGACTCAAGTTCTGCCTTTCAGGCCTTGGAAAGTGACCTAGAAAAACAAAGTTTCCGATTTCAGAGTTGCAGGAAGCTACTGAGCAGAATTCAGACAAAGGTTGCTTTCCAGTGGGTGCTATCCCATTGTGGTCTTTGGAGAAATAAGACGTTGGACGTTTTGGCAATAAAGCACGGATGTTCTTCCAAGGTCTTCCAAAGAGCTACATTTTTACTGTGCTAAACTTGAGACTAATAAGATCTGTAAAAAATGTCGCAGACTCTCTTCGTGTTACTGATATGGCTGAGATTAGACTATTGAATGGACCTGACTGTGTTTGGGTCAATTTATATGGTTTTTATTTGACTGTCGCACCATTATGTGTTTTGTTTTATTCTGGACAAGTCATGTCCGCTGCTCATCTAAGATGTGACACTTAAGAATTTGGACTGCATTTCAAAAGAGTACAAGAGAGCTCGTTGCCTAATTAACAGATAGTCAAATGCCAGGCGTTTGTAAGCAAAATGATAAGTGTACATGCCATTTGTATTTATTTTATCATTCTTTGAACATGTAAGATTTATTTTTTCTTTTAGTATTTATATCAAGATTTATTTTATGTGTATTTTTTAATTACTTTTAGATAAAAAAAAAAATCATTATAAAAATGAAAATCTTTTTCAATTCTAATCATTTATCATTCACATGTATTAAGAACATTTTTTTTTTACTTTTTAAAGATACGTCTGAAGAAATTCAAGCTTTCATCATTTAGGATACAATAGCTGAAACATTTAGAGAAAAAAAATAATAGTTTTAAAGAAAAGTATTTTTAACCGTTTTGTTCTGGAAATAATTATAATTTTTTAATTGTGTGCAATTCTTTAACTTAATGTAATTTTGAATTACAACTAAGATATTAATCACAGCTTTAATTGAAAAGTCATGAATTGATTGATGTTTATGCAATAATTTATGAGACACGAGTAAATGAAAAATTAAATGAAACGATTATATGTCTTGACTTAGCATTTCGTTTTTGTTTCTGTACTTCTTTCGATTTTGCTAAATATACACATTACTTATCAGAAGTACAGAGACAGATTTACTTTTTATTGATTACCAATATTCTTAAAGAAGACAAAAGAGATATATTAAGCTTATAAAGAAGTTTGTAAGACTTGTGGTTTTCCAATAGTTAAGCTTTCTTTAATCGATTATGTACTTAGGAATGAAGTGCGGTAGAAAACAGATGAACAAATAAAACTTTTTTTTCTTTTGGAAATGATATTTTAGATCTTAAATTTTCTCTAAAGTGCTTTTATTTCAAACATGTAGTTTAAAAGCAATGTGTTATTATCGATTATCTTAGAGCTGAGAATATATATTTCTAAACATTGTCTCATAACTACATGTGAAGAGTTTACCTCATATGTTTGAATCAAATTATACTGCCATGGAAAGGGCGAAAGAACGTTTGAGTTATATGTAAAAACGTATAATTTGTTTAATAAGGTGTTAAAACATAACTAAGGTATGCTCGTAGTATTAGTAAACTTTTGCGTCAAAAGTAAATTCCGTATGCTGTAAATTTATCCCTTTTATTATTTTAAACTAATTGCTTTCGATTTATTTAACAAGTAATCGTGTGTTGAGATAAAAATACTAGAACAAATGTCTTACCGCCTCATTTAACATTTGATGCTTGCGCCTTTTACTTTGAACATACCATTAACTTGTCATGGGACTGAGGTAATTAGCTTTTAACATGTGTCTACGGTGATTTCAGATCATACTTTATAAAATGATATTTCTAGTTCTCTGACAGTTGTGTGTTGGAAAGTTATTTAACTCTCTTAAATACTTTTACAGTTCATCTCACCTATTTTTGATTACGCTAATACTTGGACTCCTTGATGGCCATTTCAGATAATTAAATACACCATAGTTATGGTTAAACAATGTCTGTGCGATTTTGGCACAATGGGAAGTAGCATTGCACTCCTGATATATCCCATCACTATCCTTTAATGACTTAAATACATTTACTAGATTTGATAAGTACTCATTTCCAGTTCAGTTACCATTTAGCGTAATAAGGGGACCGATACCATTTCAAACAAATAATCCCCAAATAATTTATTTTTTACTATCAGCCTGCACGACTGGTTGTATGCAATATGGTTGAAGGGCTTCATGTTCTTCCTGGCGAATTCTTTGTCTGCCATCATTTGTAAAAGGTGTAAAACAGGCTTCATCGATCCATATAACTTTTCCACTTGCTTACGTCCAAGATTTCTTTTATTTTTTAGCCCAAGCATTACGATTTTTTAATTTGAAACTGACAAATAGGGTTTCTGTGTTGTTCTTCGAATTTCAAGCCCAAAATTTAAGTTATCTTCGTATTGTTTTACAAGAGATCTTAGTTTTTAAATTGGACAACTTTGTAATTATTAAAGTTTTCAATATTCTTCTTGCTGTATTTTTCTTTATAATCGGCTTAAATTTCCTCTCATCCCGTTTTGTCATTTTCTTCAATCTGCATTCCCTAGGTAATGAAGCTTTTGTGCTACCTTCAGTTAAATATGCTTTATATAAATGTATTAGTCTTCGGTTTGATATTCTAAGATTTTAAAATTTCAGATACTTTTGCGCCATTTTGTCGCATAAAAACAGTCTGCCTTCTTTTCAATTCACTAATAGATTTGTTAATTGCAACGTGAAACATAAACAATTAGTTTATAAAATCAAAACAATTTTAACTTTAAACAATACAGTCGATTACTTCGGCAAGTACTTTTTCTAAGATATCAATGACTATTTTCTATAGTTGCAATTAAAGGAAGGAAAAATAATTAATAAGGATAGCTTACAAAACATTTGGCCACTATGTTTAATTTATAAACATCTACTTTAAGGTTGCATAAGGTATGTTTATCCCTTGTTTATAATATAGCTTGTATCCCTGTAGATTATTTGCCTGTTACCTATTCTTGTTTTAAAAGAAATCTTTTTGATAACAGAAATGGCCATTAAGTTAAAAATATTTTTTTTTTTGAAATTTTATTAAACGTTTTCATTTAATTTTAAAAAGCTATATTTTTTTAATTAAATTCTGAAATGCATTGTGCATATTCTGAACTATAGATGGTATCTTCATTCATCTCGAGTGTGACTCTTGTTTCTCTTCCTCCTTCTGCGTTTGAAGTGTCCAACTAGCAACAGGCATTCAGAGAAGTTTTTAAAATTTAAAGAAAAATATTCAAGACGATTAAGATAGAGCAGTGTATACTTAATCTCTTGCAATTGAAAGTACAATCAAATTTCTATAATGAGTAAGTAAAGAAAGATCATTTCAAAAGGGACACCGTAATTTTCAAAAACATGGGAACTGTAACACTTTTTGTGTTCAAAACAGGATTAAAATTTGCCAGACATCTAAAAACTATTTCAGTTTCTAAGGAATATAATCTTAAAAGGCACTGACACAAATCATGAAGCAAACTATGATAAAATCTTATCAAAACTTTGTGAAGACAAATCGTCCGAATTGACATCAATTCTTCAAAAATAACACAAAAAAGTCATTAAATTTGTTGAATGTACAGCTGCTGTAAAAGTTATATATTATTGCATTTAATCACGCATTTAGGTACTTTATTATTACATTTAATCATTTACTGAAGGGGAATTTATTAGTTAATGTTTATTTAAAGCAGTGGAAGTATTATGTCCAGCACAATCACAGCAAATTAAAAATGTAAGTTTCAGTCGAAATGTAGTTGATAGCAGATTTGATGAAATAGCCGAGAATTTGAGAAATCAGCCTAATTCAATAATATCAACATTTTAAGCCAACTTTATTGCAATATTGATGAAAGTACAAATATTCGAAATTTCGCTCACCTAGTCACTTTTATTCACGGATTCGATGTTGCTTTAAAATAAGTGAAGAACTATTGGAAATCATTCATATTCAAAACACAACATCTGGAGCTGATATTTGTTTAATGTACTTAGAAATGTTTTAAAGAAATATAAGTTACCATTGGAAAAGTCGATTTGCTTTGCATGATGATGCACCTACCATGACCGATAATACTGAAGGAGTTGATGCAAGATTAAAAGATACATTCAAACAGCTTGACAAAATAATAATTTTGAAAATTTTCATTGTATTAGACACCAGCAGGTACTATGCTCCAAAATTTTACACATATGACACACACAAGTTTTAAAACAAGTCCCCAAAATTGTAAATTATATTCGAGAATATAGACTTAATTATCGTAAATTTGTTTCATTTCTGGAAGATATAAATAAGGAATTCACAAACGATCTACCATATTACACGGAAATTCAATGGCTTTCAAATCATTAAGTGTTGTAATGATTCTTCAAATTTCTGGATGAAGTTATAATTTTCTTGGTAATAAAAATATTATGAACGTGCTGAATCAAAAGATGGACAGTGAATAAAGGACCTGGGTTTCTCAGTTGATATAACAATCTATTTTAATCAACTTAATTTTAAGCTATAGTAGAAAAATCATGTTGTTTCAAGTTTGTTTGATGATTTCAAATATTATTACTTTGGCGAAAATAAGTAGAAAAAGAAAACTTGTTTGATTTTGAAAGCTGTCAATATATGTTGATTAAATCCCATAAATTAAAATGTATTGAATACGCTCACAAAATTAAATTGTTTGAAACAAAAATTTTAATTCTAATTTTAAGAGCTGTGAGCTGTAGTTTTACACTTTCACTTTATCTCTATCTATCAATATTGAAATTGTTGATGAAAGTATACAAAAAAATTGATTGAAATCCAATGGGGTTCTTTGTTGAAGCAAACTCTTTGGAAGTTAGATTTCTAGATTTTTATACATACTCGTATTTATCAGTAAATCTGTTTCCTAAGATTTATTGTTTGTAGTGCGAATAATGGCTATATTCGGCAGCACTTATTTATGGGGGTCATTATTTTCTTTACGTATTTAAGAGCATTGTATCAAAAATTTGGTGGGAAATTCTTTGTCAAGAAATCAAATATGTCAGTTTTGCTTTTAATTGTTGGTGTCGTACGGGTGCGAATTGACATTCTTTTTCTATTTGAAACGTTTGAAGTTAGTGATAGCAGACAACAGTGGAGTAGCGAACATTTTATGGGGAGAACTAATTTTTAACTATTATTCATATCTTGCAAGCAAAAAATATTCAATAAAAATATATCGTTTCAAGTTGATTGGGATATTGACTATTTTGTAGCGAAAAATAAACATGGATCAGTAATTGTGTGATTTGTCACGAAAGTGCTGTATTTAAAAAATACCAATAAACAGGAATCACATTCAATGGCACTTTTCCTCGAAGATCTCTTTCAAGAAGGGATAAATAGGCTTTCTTGAATAATCTTTGCAACAGCAACTAAGTGTGTTGTCAGTGGTAATAACACAGTGGTAACAAAGACATACTGTGAAGTTTGTGATACTATTGGTAATCATATGAAACCGTTTACTGATGTAGAAATTGTAAAGGAGTGTTTCTTAAATGCTTCTAATTTTTAGTGTTAGTGACAAAAATAATAAAAAAAATAATATAAAAAAATAATAATTAAAAAAAACATGAGTTATACTTTGATAAATTTTCCACATTTAAAATTTTTAATGTTATCTTGGTCTTAAAACTTCCTTCCTCTCCCATTTATCATCATGTTGCAGCCCACGTGAAATAACTAACATATGTATGCGGCCCGCGTGAAATAGCTGACACATATGATTACAGCCCAGCCGAGAAAAAGTTTGAGTACCCCTGTTCTATATTAACGAAGAAGCACTTTATATTTTAATTATAAAAATCTGAATTAATTATAAACTTCAAAATTTTCAAAAGTCAAGAGGACGGGAAATATATTCTCAAGAAAATTGGAAAAGCACCACAAAATTCTAGATCTGTGTACTATGTAATATTATTTGAAAACCTTTTTGAGATGTAACAAATATATTTTGGAAAACAAACCATAAATACTTATATGGAAGATACATATCCCAAGCCAATTTTTTTTATTATTAACATATTTATTTGATAAATTTTTCAAGATATTTAAATAGTAGAAACTTTCATAAATCATATATTTTTATAGAAAAAAATTGTAATGTCAATGCATAAACAATTTAATCACTGATAAGTGTCACAGCAAACAGATATAAAATGAAGCTCATTCTAGAATCTTAAGTTCCTTTCAAACTGGTATGCATTAAAAAAAATTGTAGTTCAGTTTGTTCCAAATATGTAACCCCGTGCGATTAAAATACTTAAATGTTACGTCTTTTTCAATTCCTACTATTAGCACGCACTGTCTATATATTTATTTATTTATATATTTGTATATTTATTTATTTATCTTGGTGGAATTTTCAATCGTTAATAAAATATATTTTAAAGCTCTGAATTGAGCTGAAAATTTACATACAGGATCATTTTGGATGACAATACAATAATTTAATTATAATTAATAAAAATTAATTGATTAAAACTAATTATTTAAAGAATTATAAATACAGCCATGTTGGCGACTTAGCGACCCTTTTGGCGACTTGTGTCAAAATTTGAAAAGGTTTTTTCTCACGTGTTAAAGCATTCAGTTGGAATGAAATTAAAAGGACAATACGATACTTTAATGATAATTAAAAAAAACTAATTACCACTTAATGTTGTGATTCTGTCCTATGTATATACATATTTATATTAATTGTAACTATTTAATAAAACGTAGCTGAAATAAAAATTTTCGTTGTTAATCTAAGTAGAAATTGACTTAAAAACTTTTTTTTATATTACTTGTTTTATTTATAATATGTATTTGATTGACTTAAAAAAACCCACATTCAAAATTCAACAAAAAAAATTAATGCATAAAACAATATTTGAGTATAATTCTTTTAAACAAATACTTCCATAATATGAGGCAGGATGTAACAAAAGAATATTGATGCGTAGATTAGAGGTAGTAGAATTTATGCTATGTAAGTTCTAAAGAACAAATTAATTCTTCAATGGCGATAAAACTTATTGATAAAATCAGCATGTAAAACACTGCTTCAAAAGGTATTAAAGCTTGCAATAGCTCCAGAAGATTCATACATTTTCGACAGCTCTCAAACACAGCTAACAGTGCCCAAAAATACAGGTATGTTGTGACACATCCCCAACCAACTATTCGATCGTTGGCAGATACACCGAAGTGAACAGTTCAACAGCTGAATAGAATGAATGACTTAGAGTGCCTGCTTCTCCATAAGGAAACTTAACCTTTGTTCATGATGGCTTTAGTCTACTCTCCTTAGATTTCAATTATCCCAGTACTGCGTTTAAAGATATTTTTTGAAAATTTAATAAAAGTTAACTCAAGTGGATAAAATTTTATGAGAACTTAGGACTGAAAAATTTACTTTGAGAATAAGAAAAAAATATCAAATTAATATTAAAAAGTTAAAAATGTGAATAAAAAATTAAAAAAATGAAATAATTTAAGAATTTTTGTTATGTGTGTGATGTGATCTGTGTTAGTTGCTGTTAGAAATCAACAGCTGATGTAAAACTGAGTTTCAGGAGAAGCGACTGCTATTTATAATCTACATGGCTACTTTCTACTGCCTTACAGAAGAACTCGCTTTCATAATAGGTCATGGCGTCTGCTGCAGAGATTTCGAGAAGCTTCTATATGAGAATGTTCAATACTAACCCCATACCAGTATATAAAAGAGGGGAGGGGGGCTTATTGATGAAAATGGTTACCACCAAAAATGTTTCCAACTTTGCCATATTTCTAACATTTCGCTAAGTTCCTATTAAAACGATGTTATAACATAAGGGACGGCGTTGCTTGCGAATATCCAATTTTTAACCTAAATAAATGCAACAAAGTGTAATATTAACGTAATAAACATCCAGATATAAATTATTTACACTACTTTGAGATAAAATTAAGCATTAATTGTGAAAAATTCGTAACAGTATGCTTGATATTAAAGAAATAAACCCACCTAAAACGTGTCATGTTGCCTTCAAAGGTGTTTCAAAAGAATTAAATATTTTACTGATATATATTCATAAGGTAGAGAAAAACCGTATTTACTCATAAACCAAGGTTTTCTTAATAATGAATTTAATCATGAGTAAATAATCAATTTGTGTAACTATGGTACTAAAATAATTATATGTTATTTCTATAAAATCAATAGATTTATGCATATGTATAAAATGTTTTCACTTTTAAATTCATTTTTTTTGAAAACCTGCGAAAATATGTATTAAAATTTGAATAAAATATCAATTGCTGTGTTAACATTTTTCCACCTGTTTGAGCTTTTGATTAAAAAAATGACATCACCGCGCGCGCGCGTATATCTAGATAAAATTTTGTAACAATTGCTTTTGCGGAAGAAGAACAAAATGTGTTCATGGCATAAAAAATGCGGCTTTAAGTAGTTTTTTTTCCTCAAGTCTTCGTTTAAATTCAGCGTCATGTTCTTTTTATTAATGTTTCCTCTTTTCTTGTTACGCAACTAAATGAAAACTTTAGTATTTTCCCTTAAAAAGTCTTCTTGAAGGCGAGTGGAAAAAAGTTTTTTATTTAGATATTCGATGAAGCGAGAAGTTTTTAAAGCCTAATTTTTTTTTAGATTGAGTGATGCATGCAAAAGTAATGTTTAGAAGACTTTCATTTTTGCTCTAAACGTGACAATTATGTTTAATATTTACCCTTCTTTGCGAGCATTAAAAAGTAATTTATTTTTTCTTATGCAAAACTTTCTTTTTTGTACATTTGATAATGTTCTTTTTCTTGGAACCAAAAATATTTAAAGTTTCTACTTTCCTCAACATCAGAGTGAATTTTTATGAGGCTTTAATTTATGTATCCTCTTTTAAATTATGGCTATGTGTTTGCCAATATCTGTATTAAATACGATATAAACATGCTGAAAATTTTAATAGTAATTGTACATTCGAACCTTAAAAAGTTTTAGCTGAAACATACAATATAGGAATCAGCTATCCTAAAGTAATTTTACTCTTAAGCTGCTAAAAAAATTACCAACATTGAAATAATTTATTTTGGGGTAGGATCTCCTTTTTTTTTAATCATGCATCGATAGATAATATTTCATAAACGATGTATTTTTAAACATAATGTTATAAAACGAAAGGCCTAGAAACTAATGTGTACATATATATATATATATATATATATATATAATTAAGTACCTGTAAAATCCGGCGTAAAACGCACACCCATATATTCAAGCTGCATTTTTAAAATTTTTAAATATATTCGCCGTATAAGGCGAACCCCCTTTCTTACAAAGGAACCAGAAATTTGCGTGTACAATGTTTGCATGTTTTGCAGTCATTTATTCGAATTATTTTCTCAGGATTTTGCAAAAATAGTATACTATTTTAGAATCAGATAACCATTTAACTTCATTACGTATATCATTTCTTTTTAATATATAGTATCCCGATGTACGTAGATGTTTAATTTATCTTATGCTCAATTCTCTTTTTATTTTTGAAGTTATCACTTTTATTCCCGGCGTTTAACGCGCAACCGTAAATTTCAGCCTCATATTTTTGTGTTAAAAGTGCGGGTTATACGACGGATCTTACGATAGTTGAAAATATACTTTAAAATTAGAAACAATTTAACGCAGAGTCCAGCAATACATTATAAAGTATATATATAAGACATAATAATTCAGATACATTAATATAAGTTTCAGGATTATAAAGGTTTCAGTTTCCGAAACTTAAATTGATTAGCAGATCCAACATTTTATTACTCTTAATTTAAAAATAATTATATTTAAATAATATTATGTGTAAGGGTACAGGATTTATGTAGATAAACTATTTAAATTAAGATAATACTTTTAATAACGGTTACTATAAATTTAAATAAGCTTTTTACAAACATTTCAGTTAAATATGGTCTATCTTAAAAATCCTTTCTATCATTTGAGTACAATATGTTGGAGGAGTTTATGAGGTTAATCTTTGAAACTATAAAGTTTCATATACAGAAATTGAACAGGAAGTTATATTTGCATAAAATGTTTAATTTTAGTTTACATTGATAAAATACTTTACATTCATACTATTCTTTATAAAAATTTAAATACATTATGCTTAGTAATTATTTTCAAAATAATAATTCATTTCACAATTATAAACTAAGATGTAAGTAATTAGTATTTGCAGCTTTGGCTTCTTACAAGAAAATAGTCACGGATCTGTCGAGAAAATCTTTCCACAAGGCTTTCGACTCCTAAAATATGAAAGTTCAATAAAATTTCACACAGTAACTATCAGTTTTCAATATTAAAATCTCTATTTTTGATAAATTATTACGAAAAATGAAAAATTATGCTGTTAAAGCTTGGAGTTATTTTTAGAAATAGTAAAAATAAAAAAAAAAAAACAAATATGCCCTTACAAACTAGATAAGATTTTAAACATTTATCTAACTTACTATATTATAGTACTACTAATGTTATTAAGATTGTTTTGGGTAAAATTTCTGTTAGGATCTAAATAATGTTATAGAGCAGTGCTTTTCAAACTTTCGATATTCGCGACCCTATTTTCAATCATAATTTTCATCGCGCCACCCCATACAGTAACAATGTATTGAATCCAGTAATAATGTATAAAACTTTGAAGCTAAGACTACAATACGATCTTAATTATAAACAATGCAAATTATCAACATAAGTATTAAATTTTGTACAGAATTTTGTACATGATAAGCCCATGGAAAAATCAATAGTAATTATTAAACTTGTTCTTAATTTAGTATTGATACTTAATATCAAATATATTGTGCCTTCCTGATACATTTATATAAGTATGGCTTATCATATAGTATATCAGAGTAAATGTGTATTTTTTTTTCTCAGAATATATTTTGTTTTGCTCCCTTTAAGTAAATTGACAATTTTTAAAATAATGTTTTATTTCGACTTTTTGATAAGCTCGCGGCCCCCTTGTAAATTTATCACGCCCTCTAGAGGAGTGCACCCCACAGTTTGAGAAACAGTGTTATAGAGTTTCACAACCTAAGACTCTTATGGAATTAATTATTAAAGTAACTTATATTAATTTTAATGATAATGCATGTAAATGATTTAAAAACCTATAATAATATGGGACTACTATAAATTGTTTAGCTAATTACCTATAGTTTTGCAATATATATATATATATATATATATATATATTATTATTATTAATTATAATTTCTGCTTGTATTGATATGTGCTGATGATATAACAGTTTTTGGTAACAAATGTGAGTATAAACGTGATAATGATTTTTTTCCCAATTAATTAAGTCCCATTAAAATTAACAATTACCTATTTACCGAAAAATATTTTAAAACAAATAGTTTATAGTGAGTAATAAATTAAACAGTTGTATTTTGGAAAAAAGGGAAGATAATTTTAAAATTACTGAAGTTCCTTCTAGAAATAATATTAATCTTTTTTTATTTTTATTTTTTTATTTTTAGAAATATAGCACCTAATTATTTATAACTCAAAATGTTATAATAAATGAAAATAGAGACATAATCAATAATGTCCAACTGCTTATAAAAAACTTTTCGAACATAACTATATCTTATTAATTTTGTTTATACATATATTCGTAACAAGTTGATATAACTTTATCAAACTTTGCTTCTTGTTCGGGATTGTGGATATATTTCTCTTCGATAAAGTTTTATTTTTTTTTTTTTGAGTTTTGTGCTTTTACCTAGATGATCTCATCAATAATTTTGATTGATAATTCTTGAAATAATTGTTTTATTTTTAATCACACTCTATTTTCCTTAAAATTTTTTATTTCATGTTTCCAATGTATATTTAATTTTTTTTTTTTTTGAAGACTTAAGTAAACGTTTTTCCTTGTGTACCTTACTGAAGTTATCATTGTTGGAGTGTTCTTGCTGATTTATTAATTTAAACTTTACTTTTATTATGTTCTTAGGTAATGTATTTTCAATCTAATTTCTTTGTTCTTTATTTTTTTGTTTTTGGGTATGAAAATATGTATTTTCTTACATTAGATTCACATTTACTCAAATTCAATATATATAATTAAACATAATAATCCAAATACTTCAGTATAATTTCGATACAGTAATGAAATATTTTCAGAAATTGAAGCTTAAGAGAAAGCATCTACTCATAAAAAAATAATAAAATTTCTTACAAGTCATATTAGGAAAGACAAGACAAAATATTTATCTAACGAAAATATGTATTGTAATAACGTCTTGATGTATAGCCGTGGAAATGCTTGTTGGCAAGGTCCAAATGAAGACAACTCCCTCTCCGATCAAAACCTTTATTTTTGGGTCGACAGCAGAACAGGTACAGGATTACAAATAAATACACACACTCGTACAACAACAAGACGTTAACAGCACTAACTGAACCAACTGCGGGCGGAACAGCCTTCCTACAAGTTATAACGCCATCATTACAGTTACAGTTAGCCTAACCGTTATAGTTATAAATACAGTCTGTTACAGTATTTATTTTAAATAAAAAAATGTTACAGTAAAGTATTCAAACAAAGCTTTATAATATATAAAAATTCCAAAAAGTTATTCAATTTTTGTTATACGTTTTGAAAATACTGAAAATTCTACCAATACATCTTATCTACTAATCACTTGGAATAAATACAAAACAACTTTCAGGCATCCATCTGCACAGTTTTTATATACAATATCCAGACTACAGAATTTATTTAAAACCGACGATTTTCGTCTACACATAGCATCTGTATTTCAGTACACACAAGAAGGGATTCGCTTTAGAGATTCAAGTCTTCTTTTCTTTAACTCCTCAAAACGTATGATATACAAAAGATTCGGAAATACTAAGTTATTTGATTTCTTTCCATCATCGTTTACCCTTGACAAGGTCTCAAATAATTCACCCAGCATGGTAGTTGAGTTGAGAAGAATTATCCTTTTTTATGCTTCTTTTTACCACAAGTTGATGTCTCAACCACCGAGTGTCTTTAATATCCTGTCAAGTATAGAGCAAAGGAAGTGTTCTTTTTTCTTTTTTGAAAGATGGCTCATCTATTTATTCGGTATTTTGAGAAATAGAAGTCAAGAAAGGAAGAAATACCGGGTAAGGTGCTCTTGAACACTTCGTAAAAATTCTTATTTATACGTCGCAGAAGAATGTGTTAGTGAGAGAAACGATATTGTACAGTAGGAAAAATGATATTTTGACTTTCAATTTAGACATATCAGATTGCAACTATAAAGATACTATTTAGAAGAAACTGAATAAAAAAATAATGTCCGATTTCAGCATATAGTGTTGACAAAAATGTTACGGCGCAATAAAAATTAATAATATAGAACTACGGTGTTTATATGTATCCGAACATAAACACAGTGCAAAAAATAACGGTTTTATCTGTATGGATAAAAATAATGCTAACACTTCAATTGTATATTACTAAAAAAATTATTTTTGTCTTTCATACATGTATATATCTGAAAAAAAAAGTTAAGGACTCATGAAATTTTATTTGCAAAATTGTGAATAATTAAACTATTTTCTCTTCCTCCTTATACATTATTTTAACCATTGTTAAAATCATACTCCTGGAAATCTTTTTTCAAAGTCATCATTTTCATTGGTTTTGAATAGACAATTTAAGCTTATCTTTGATGGTTTATATTTAACCATTTCCGGAAATTTCACGTACCAAAAGGTCTCCTATTTTTTCCGTTAAGTTCAAATTCAGGTGTTTTCTCAGCGTTCACTTAATGAGTTTAACATTATTAGCTCGAAACTGCAATTTTTAGAGATTGGATTAAGTATGGAATCATTGTCATGCTTGAATATGTTCTATCCACTTGTTGCCAGGCATACTTCTAGAAATAAAATTTTTGCAAGGATGTCTTAATTCTGTTCTGAATTGCTTTTGCTTTAAAATAAATAATTGGGTCATTACATTAGCAAACAGACTGCCTTAAGTAAACTCTTCTCATCATTGCTGCGAAAACTTAAATGGTTCACATCAAATATTATGCCAACAATATCTAAGCCCATTCGTCTGTCGAGAATGGACTTGTTTTTCATTTTAAAATCCTACATATTGAGACGGCTACCCCTAACCAACATATTTATTTGAGAACTCTAGGTGCTCCGTTTCATATATCTTAGTTAAAGGAGATTAGTTTTTACTCTTTACACACACACAAATTTTATGAGTGGATGATTTGATAGAGTATTATGTATAGTTCAGCGTGAGAATGTTTGTTCAAGTCTGGTACCATTTGGGAAGAAGAAATCTTCTGCTCGACTAAAATGGCCATCATTTGACGAGGAGGGCAGTCAATATGTGGCTTGTGTATTCCTCGACTTTGCATATTTGGCGGTGGTTTCTATATAAGCTAGGACCAGCCTCCAGACTGAAGTGGTCATTTTACTCCAGTGGTATGTTACGTGCTTATGGTATCGAAGGTTGTGGGTTCTATCCCCATTGGTGATCTTGATGCTTAACTCAAAAAAATGCAACATTTCGTAGCTGTCGTGGTGTCATCTATCCACCGCGAAAGCAACCTAAAACCGTCAGATACGCATGACGCAGCAAAAAAAAGCTATCAGGCAATAATCAATCCTTAAGATCTACATACCGCAACACTGAAGCCGTCAAACACACTTGATGCAACATAAACAACTCACACCCTCACCATAACAGCTATACTATTCGTTCATCTATCCACCGACTCAATGGTAGGGGAGTGTGTGGTGGTGGTGGTAACTATATATAAGCCAGTAACAGCCTCCACACTAGTTGGATCATTTTAGTCCAGCGGTAAGTTCCCTGCATACGGAACCGGAGGTACCGAGTGCTATCCTCACATATTTCCCGCTATCGCATTTCAGTTACTCCTTACAATATAATAACTGCTTTATTTTTCCCCAAGAATTTAACTGCATTCTTTAAGATTAAGGATATTACTTTGTTCAATTAATGTAAATTAATTGAGTCTTCAAATATTCACTAAAATAAAAGTTTCTATCTATCACATACGCGTGATTTGTTAAAGCAGATTTATAGTTTCAGTATTAAAATCGGCAGAAAATGTATGAATATCACGTGTTTTAAGACTGACTTAGCTTAAAACTAAATAAGTACTTTAACATTTAAAGAAACATATTTTGCTGTTATTATTTTGAAAGGAATAGTAAAAACTATTATTTTCTGCGTAAGGTTGAATTTTTTAAAAAAACAAGTAATATATCTTTTTAAGTCAATTCCTACTTAGATCAACAAAAATAAATTTTATTTTAGCTATTTTTTATTAAATAGTTACAATTAATATGCATACCTATATACATATGACAGAATAGCAACATTAAGTAGTGATGGATTTTTATTAATTATCAATTAAGTATGGTATTGTTATCCAAAACAATCGTGTATATAAAATTTCAGTTCTATTGAATGCTTTAAAACAAGCAATCAAAATATCTTTTGTGACACAAATCGCCAAAAGGTCACTAAGTCGCCAAAAATTATGCAAATGTGGCTGAGAATTTGTAATTCTTTGAATAATTAGTTTTAATCAATGAATTTTTATTAATTATAATTAAATTACTGTATTGTCATCCAAAATAATCATGTATATAAAATTTCAGCTAAATTGAGCGCTTTAAAATGTATTTTATTAATGATTGAAAATTCTACCAAGATAAATCAATAAATATATAGAGAGTGCGAGATAATAGTAGGAATTGAATAATTTGCGTAGCATTGAAAATCGTCCTTATCATTTTCCGGTACTGTAATCAATGTCAAGTTTCCAATTTATTCTATTTTTACTGTGAGAATACTTTTCACGAAAAAAAAAAATCGGCAACGGGTTCTTGATTAGTATCTCGTCGAACTGACCAATAAACCTTGTTAAATGCAATATTCTGAATTGTGAAAAGTTCTGAAGAGAAAAACAAACGCAATAAAGAGCGTTATCTGAACATAAAAAAAATGTTTAATGTAAATCCTCTTCTTTTATTGAGGTTTAGTGCTAAGTTATTTCTATTCTAATTCAACAAAAACATGTAAATACTAGATATATTCCGTATTAATGCAATTTAAATAAATAATGTTTTTCTATAGTTTAAGAGGTTTTATTCAAAGTTGCCTATTCTTTAATTTTTATTTTTTAACAATTCTACACTAAGATGTTCGAATTGCTGGTATACGAAATGCAACTGATGCATTAACACATTTCTATGAGCGAAGTTTTATTCTTCTGAGGATCGATAATCTCCACCCCAGCTGTTACACATGCACATGTAAATTGGACGTTTGAATTCCTTACATAACAGAACAAATTATAAAAAACGTTTCTGTATTTCATTTGGTAAATTTTATCTGTTTTTAAGGCAATTATGCATCTATTTTCGATGTGAAATTCTTTTGTATTTAACTTAGAAGATTAATGAAATGGTTTAATTTTTTTTTCTTATTTCTTCATATGTATGAAATATTAAATGCTACTGTCTGTAAACTGCAAAAAAAGCATTTATTTCTAGCAGCAACACTCGAAGATGCATCATTCGCTGGAAATGCTGTAGTACAAAACATAAACATAGATGTTTTAACAAGATATAAAACTCTTGCATATTATTTCTTAGGATAATTTTCATCGCAAGAATAGTTCATCATAAAGCATAAATTAATATAAACTTTTAACTATACACGAGTAATGTAGAATGATAAATTGAAAAAAAAGTATATACTGGCATCAATATAGAAATTTGAAAAAATATCGATAAAACTCTTAATGGGAAATATTACTTTTCTTGCGGCTGTATACTTAAGTTGATGTCATGGTTCTGCATTAAGTTGAGATTTTTTTTAATAACTTACTGATAATTTGTTAATTTTCAGTGATTATTCTCAATGAATATTTTTACCGTAAAATACGCCGTATAACGTGCCCCTATACTTCCACGTTGCATTTTTTAGCATTTATATATATTTAGGCATTTATGCATTTTATTTTTGCATTTATATATTTAGGTATATTCACCAATTAACGCGTTACCCCCCTACCTTTACTAAGGAATCTGAATTACACGTGTGTGTTCGATGTTCTTATTCTTTGAAGTCATTTATTCGAGGAATTATCCCAGGTTTTTGAAAAAAATACTTTTCTATAAATATAGCTCCTTAAGTTCATAAAATGTCATTTCGTTAACATAAATAATACTTCGCTATATGTAGTGTTCTAATTTTTTATGCCCACTTTCCTATTTTTTTTATACTCGGCGTATATAGCTTTCACCCATAAATTACTATCATTTTTTTGTGTTAAAAACGCATTATATGGCTGCTTTTCGGTCAAAAAACGATATTTAAAAGGTTGCTTCCTTCTAATTTTTCCGTCATACCATTTGGCGAATTTAAGACGCTTTTCCGCACAAAAAACATGTGGCCGTGGTATCCTGACGGTCAAGCTATTGGATCATGGCTGGCATGTCACGAGCTTAAGCCTTGTAACCCTAAAGATCCACCGTGGTGTCTGTGGAGTGGTGCGCCGTGGTGAGTAGTGTTCGTTAAATCTGTCGAGAGTTCAAAATCCTCTTATTGGTGTGGTGCAGTAGTTAGAAGAGAGGGGTGCCAGCTGAGATTTCGTCCTTGTCACATAACCATAGTTCAAAATTAAGATATCCGTCGCCAACATCGCTCGTGTAGCTGAACAGTGCGATGTTAATATTCACTCACTCACTCACCAGCACAAGAAATGCAGCAACCAATTCTTAGCTCCATGTCGTAACATTTGTGGAATGTGGTGAATATTAGAAACGAGACTTTCATAAATTCTCAATTTTTTTTCTCGAAATTAATCTATAGATTAAGGCTACTTTCATTCAATAAAAGAAATATTTATAATCAGGCTAAAATGTAGTGATTATTAAATATAACCACAACCTCTGACAATAAAGTACGGTGAATGAAGTCAGAACGGCTGATCTGGCAACACTGGTGACACAAAACGCTGCACATGCGTACTGCAGGTGTTTACCATCTGCCACCAGTGTGGCTTTGTAAGACTTGCTTTAAAAAGTGCTTGTTTATTGTGTTGGTACTTATAATTGAGAACAGAAAAATGAACGAACAAAAAATTAACTTAAAGTTTTGTTTTAAACTTGGCAAGACTTAAGTACACTTATGTGATGCAGATACGTGTTCATGAAGATATAACACTGTTCACGAAGTGTGTGTGCGAAATGTTCGCCGTTTTCGAGAAGACCGAGGAAGTGTTTCTGACAACCCCCTAACAGATAATACTAGGGACTTCCTGAATAAATCATACATCAAAACGATGTTCATTACCTTTTTATGATAGTCAAGGCATTATTCACAAAGAAATTCTACTTAAGGGAACTGCGGTGAATGCAGTAAGGTGCATTGAAATTTTGACCCTATTCATGATACATTTACGCAGGCTACATCTTCAGTACACACAACAAGGTTCATGGTTCTTTGTTCACGAAATTACTCGCCCTCACACAGCCAATATCGTCAAAGCGTTCCTCACAAAAATGGGAGTGTTGCAAATTCAACATTCACCATACTTGCCAGATCTCAATCCTCTAACCTTCTTCCTATTTCTACGAATTAAAATCGCTTTGAAAAAAAAAAGAGATTTGACGATATTTCTGTCATCCAACGAAACGTGACAATGCGTTTGAACTCCATCTCAAAAGAAGACTTCTTGCAAAGTTTCCGGTACATGTTGTGGCGGGCTCACGCGTCTTTTCTTTAACATGACCTCTGGGTTCTTTGGGAGTCAAGATTAATAGCAACTCTTTTCCAACCAAAACCCAAGAAGCGAAATGTGCAGAGGAAATGCAAATAAGATAGCTTTTAAATAACAGAAGTTTCATTAAGTCGCATGGCAATTGGAGGAATGTTATGTGTGAAAGTGATACAAACGTGAATTGACAGCCATTTGTGAAGTTACCTTGAAAATTAAGCTATTAGGTCAAGGTGCATACCATTGCACGCGCGACCAGACGCCTCTTCATAAGATTGAAACTAAATTTGGATTAAGGTAGGATTGATTATTTGATATTAGGACTTGTAATATTATTAGAAGTGAGATTAGGCGGATTAAGTATTGATAGTGGTCCAAGTTACGCGATTCGGTTTAACTATATTTTACTGTGTGTTTGTTCATAGTAGATTCTCGCATAAATAGTATAAACTAAATTGTTAGACATTTCAGTTTCATTCTTAATAAAGTCATATTAAGAATTTAAAAATGTATATTCCTTTTGTAAACCCTACACCTCTAGCTCACGCGGATAATCAAAGAAACGGTCACCTTAGGGGGGGGGGCGGTTTCACATTGTATAGTAGGTCTCAGCGGTGCATAGTTATGGGACGTGACAATTTCGAAGGACAGTAAGGCAACATCATTAATATTTCATTTACGTCAGTGTTACTCAAACTTTCAACATTTCAGTCATAATTTTCATCGCACCCCCCTCATATAACAACTATGTATTGAATGGAATAATAATTAAAACTGCAATGTGATTTTAATTATAAACTGCACAAATTATCAAGATAAGTATTATATATTGTATATAATTTTGCATCTGACAAGTCCATGGGAGTCCCTAGTAATTACTTAACTTGTTTATAATTTAGTATTGATAAACTAATTATCAAATACTTTTTGCCGTACTAATGCATCAACATCTTATATCAGTGTGAATATGTATTTTATTGTTTATTATGTCAGAATGTATTTTGTTTTGCTTCTTTACATTAAATTGATAATTATTTTAAATCATTTATTTTCGACTTCTTGAATGCTCGTGCCCCCCACGTAAGATTATGTCGCCTCCCTAGGGGGCGCGCCCCATAGTTTGAGAAACGCTGATTTGTGTTAATGTTGCAGGACTATTCACCTAACTTTATTGTCAAAGGTTGTATATAGTTATGATGTACAATTACGAAATCTGTATGAACAGATTTTATACTTAACACTGACATAGTTTTTTCTTTTTAATTTAATTTTTTTTTTTTATTAAAGTTAAATGTTTTTCAAAATAATGTGGTGAGAAATTGATACCTTAAAAATAATCGATATACATTTGTACCTGCATATCAATAAATGCGCCATAAGATATTAATTTGAAGGACTTTCAAAATAATGCGGAAATAATTTGTAAACTATTTTTTATGAATATCACTGTCTTAAAAATAGATTTATAAGCATCGAAATATTAAAAGTTAGCTACAAAACCTAACGAAAAAATACTTTTAAACTTCAAAAGAAATTTATTAAACATATTTATCTCCATATAACAGTTCATAAAAAGTTCGAAATGTATATTAAACACTTGATTCTAGGCAATTTATTAGCACACACACACACACACACAAAAGGTAATTTGTCACCAGTTTGATCCAATACATTTAACCCTGTCTCTGACGACATTATTTTAATAGACTTCGTTACATAACTTTTTTCTTGATGACGTTTTATTCACTGCTTGACTCCCGAATAATCAAGCTCTTCAAACCTTCAATCGACGGGATATTCCAAATTGCTCTCGAATCGCGTCAAAACGATGAAAAGGTGTCAGCAGTTTTGAATATCGATCAGGCAGTTCTGTTTTCCGCCAAACTTTTATCATGCCTGCTGCACCATTAAGGGCATTCCAAACTAGATTAAAAGGCATCAAATGGGGTGAAAGAAGGTTCTTAAATCGAGGTCAAAGATTTTAGTGTGGGAGATTTCGAAGATGGATTGGTTATGCAAGACAAGGTCATATATTTCTTACATGACACCTTAAAATATATGATTAATGATATTTAAAATTTATTTTGAATTTTTAAAAAAATATAGACTTTTTACCTGAATTCCAAAATATGGAATTTTAAGTTATTATTTAATCATTATTATGTTAATTTTTTTATGAGCATTATGTTAGTATTTAATGCTAGTATTTATTTTAAAATTCACCTGTTTACACGTTTTGACCTTTTTAAGCATAAAAAAATGATCAAAATGCGGTTTTTATACTCAACTGGCTTTACACTTTAAAAATGTCGTAAAAAAATAGAATTAATAAAAGAATACATTTACGAAGTTTTAGATGGAAAAAAATAATTAATTTCTTATCCTAATGAGTACTTTAAGTTGCAATGATTTATTTTTCATCATAAATATTGTTTGCTACATTCTAAAAAATGTTCACATTTTCAGTGCAATTTTCATCTAGGGTGCGAATGAGTGTGTGTGAGTGCATGTTTATTAACCCTCTCACTGTGTAGTTATTTTATCACAGTATTCTCAAAGTATTTTATCAAAGTATTTTATTATCACGTATTTCAAATCAACTCATTAAATCTACGTTTTAGAGGTAAAATATACCAAAAAAAGTTTTTTAAAAACTTTTGATTTTAAAATATAGAATTAAACTATGAAAATATGAACATAAAAATATAAATGAAACACAAAAAAGAGCAGCATGGGATGTACAGCTAAATAGTCAAAAAAAATGCATACGTATGAAATCGTAAGTTGCACAAATTTTTCTACATCTACGATGCCCGGGGACATCGTGGGATGCGCAGTGAGATGGTTAACAGCGTTATTATTAGTGTCACCCCTCGTAATTTTTAGCAATTGTCGATTACGACACCTGATACTGTACTTACCTTATACAAACAGCACGACATCAATGGGAGGACATTGATCCTCGATTGATTTAACATGTATTAGGTGCCTCTACACGACGGGTCTTCAGTTCCACTAAGACTCGAATTAATGACAAGCGGCCAACAAGTCCTCCGCCATGACCCACAGGTTATCATGGCTACATTTTTTTTTATTTTATTATCAGCATATTAAGTAATCGAAATTTATACAATACTACAACAAAATAATTTATAGATAATTTAATTTAATTTTTATTTCAACAAATTGATATTTAAATCTTTTGGGATTTTCCTCGTAATTGTGTAAAATTCATATAAATGTAAATAACTCAGACATAGCTAAATTTCTTGTGTGTGTGATGCTGTTTTATAAATTTACCTTTTAAAGCAAGTTGTCAACAATTTTAAGGAACTTCCTCCGAAAATATCTGTATATTCTTTGTTCTAATTTTCATTTGAATCTGATATTTTTTTACGGTTATAAGTAAAACAAATATGTAGGATAAAACAATAATAGATAATTTTTACTAGTAAGCGATTCGTGGTATTTTACCAACTTTAATCCACGTAATTAGAGTATACATATTTAAAATAAACAAATAAACAACCTCTGAAAGTTGACTAGCATTGAATACTTTATGAGCTCTATTGAAGAAATTGCATTACATTTTAAATTTAGAACTATCTTAACATGGAAAATCCAAATGCCGAAAGGTTTTGGTATCTTAAAACCGTTTCTACTTCGTAGACGTATTTAATAATTCACATTCTTAAGAACAACATTACTTCTTTTTATTTTTTAAGTGCATTTTAAGTTTTCATAATAAATGTCTATTATTGTAAGCATCGTAGATTAAAATTGCATCCTTATATAATTTGTGGGAAAGGGGACGTTCAATCAGCATAACGAGTTACTTTTCAATGAGTATATGATTGAAAAAATACTAACATATTTTTGTAAAATTAATAATTCAATATATGAAAATAACATCGGTAATGGAAAAATATATATTTTTGGACGTTGAATAATTTTATGGATTAAAGTAATCAATTAGTCCGTTAAAATAATACTTGAGCTAATCTTAAGTATTATTTAAACTTTTTTAAGGAATAGAAAATTTCATAAATGTTTAAGGCTTATTTTTTTTCGTGGCTGTTTATGTTAGTTGTAATTTTTAGTATTGAAACTCTTCTTGTTGACCATGTATTGAATCCTTTTAAGGTATCCGTCCACATGCGACAACTTTTTTTTTTCATTAAAGGAAGATATGGGGATTATTTTTTGTGGTTTTTGGATTTATTTAATACATTTTAAGAAAAGTATGCTAAAACTAAGAAGAAAAAAATAAATTATTATTACTAAAATGGGAAAAAATGGTTAAAAATTTACAAAAAAATACATAAATGGTGGCCATTTCGTACAAACGGTTTATGAACAAATTCTCAATTTTTCACTTTTGGTGTGTTGCTATGCTTCAGGTTAAGAGATACTTTAATTTTTACAAACACTAGAGCATTTTATCTTCGTTATTATACGAAATTGCTTAAAAAAACAGCGATTATATTCACATAAAGGGCTGTAAATTTGGTAAAGAGCAAAGATGGATAAGTCTGAAGCTTAAAACACTTCTACTATTATACAGAACAATCACAAAAAATATAAGTTAATTATTTTCAAAACTATTTGAGCAATCTCTGTTTCCGTTTGAGCATTTTCAAAAAAACACATTTCGAGTAAAACGGATTTTAAATTTTGACATCTTGCTTAAAGTAGTGGCATCTGGTTTAACTAAAACACTTTTAGGTTTCATTCCAGTGAATGGAAAATAAAAAAAGAATGACATTTTTATAAAGATAATAAGATGGCCTATAAAATAAAATTACAAAAAAATGTCAAAATCCATAATTTCAGGGCATTCGGATACCTTAAAACAGTTGTAAAAAATAATAAAAATGTTGTGTTTATATCAATATATTTGTTTTTGTAATGTTACGTATATATATTTTACCTTTAAACATAAGAATTCAAAGATCCAAATATTATATTTAAAATGGCAGAAAATTGCATACATAAAACAATATAAATTTTATTTTTAACGCAGGCATTCTGTTTTAACATATTACTCGATGCACTGATTGAAATAAATTAATTATACAAGAATTAATGACTGAAAACCTTTGGTATTTATCTTTTATTATACATGTTCGATAAAACTTGAAATTTCTGTTTTATTTTACAGAATAATACACTTTAGTATGCTAATTTTACATCAAATCTAGTGGTCATGGAAGCTTGGAAATCAGGATCACAAAATTGTAACTGGCATTATATTTTTGAGTTATTGGCTATAGACATGGTGCCAAAGAAATTACACTGTACGAGGTTAGTGCTTAATAAATCTTTCTGGACGCAGTTTTCAGTTTCGAAATTCGGAAGTATGGAGTGCTAGCTCATCACTTGACTTTGGTTCAAGTGTAAATCCTTAGTGCCATCCTCACCACTTGAATATGGTTCAAATTTACGATGTCCATCGTCAATGGACCTCGAGTTGCTTCTAACCTAACATTAATAAGCCATAATGTCATTTTAAATTATACATTGTCATATTTTAAAATGTTTCAAGTTTTACAAAATATGCTAGCGTAACTTTCTGATTAAGTATAGATGAATGTTTTGTGACAAGAGAGAGTAAATTAGTTTAGTAAAAAATTATTTTTGTAATTTCGTCCATTTCATCAATTAATAAGAGTTGTTCTATCAGCGTTGTTTTAGGATTGTAGGTGGGATACTAGCGACTGTACATATATTTTTAAAAATACTTCATAGCAATAAAAAGGTATCAGAAATGGTAATTTACTTCTCTAGTTTTTATTTCACTCTACTATAGAACTTAGAATTTATACTACAGTATCACTATTCTTCTGAACGTCGGTATGTGGTTGTATTTCAACTCGAATGTGTAGTTCTGTTTAAACGTTAGGAAACTTGAAGCTTGTATTGAGTTACCGCAGCTATCTAACTAATAATAGGTATTTTACATTTATACTCCAAATTTTATATCAAACAGATAGTGCACTTTAAAATACTAATTCACTTTTAAATATTAAAAAACATAATAATGGACATGCCAGTAATTTAAAAATTTTCACCGATATTCTATCCAGTATTAAAAAAAATATAAAAACCTAGGGCAAAATACATCATCAGTTTCAGATTATTTAAAAAAAAAAATAGTATACGTTTTGTAATATTTTTATTTAATTTTTTGTTCTACTTTTTAATTTTATTTGCTTCTGATTTTGTTCCTATTTTTTTAATACTATTGATTTTATAAACTTATATTATGCCCTAAATAATTTTAACTTAGTTATCAAATGTATAGTCAAAGATGTTAAAGGCAAGATCAGGGCAGAGAGACAGAGAGTTCTGTTATCACACTTCAAACTCGTCAGGATAAATACAGAAGGGGGAGTCTGCTTGTCAAATAGATCTGCACCTCACACAACTCCTCATGTAATGAAGCTTTGTAGTCAGGAAAGTGAAGTGTTGACCATAGTACCATTCCCATCGCTGAATAATGGATCAGAATTACAAGGACCTTTGTTTACGATTTACGTGCTGCTCTGACGCAATGTCAATATAATCAAACCAAGGAAAACATGTTTTCCTATTTCTTTTCACAATCCAAATGTTATGCACAATCTGTATCCCATTCCATTTTTTTTTAATAGTTTCTTATGTGGATTTTAATTTTCTAGCACATTAGATCCATTGAACAAGATATGTCATTAAAAGAATTTAAAAAATATTATTTGTTGTTTCCTTCTTCAAGAAATATCGAACTAACAGTGAATTCTCACTATAGTAAGGTATTTAATGAAATATATACAGAACTTAGAAAAATATTGAGATTTTATATTAAAGTTAATTTCCGTATACACGTAAATGAAAATTAAAATAGCGCAACAGAGAGAATTCCCAGATTATCAAAAGATGAATGAATTGAGTTTGTGATTTAAAAATCAATTACCGTATTTTATTTATATATGTATAAAAATATATGGTCAAATTAATACTATTAGTTTTGTTTCAGATTATGACAGAGACTTTGAGATTTCCTTGACTTGGACATTGTGTACTGGAATTCAATTGATTCATTCCCTAGAGAATTTAAGGGAATTACAAGATGAGAAATGTTTATTAACCTGATAAATTATTTATTCAGAGTTAATTACATTCTTATACTTAATATAAACACAGTTTATTGAATTGAATTAACGCGTCGGACACATAGCTTTAAATTACGATGATGTTTAAGGTTTATTGAAATATATTAAGATTAACAATTTTGTGAATAGCTTTGCTCTCTTTAAATGTAAGCTAACCGAGTATGTTATTTTCCGAAGCTATATTTAGTTTCCTGTTTTTAGATACATGTTTATACGAAGATTTGGGAGATTATAAGTAATGTTACCTTAAAAATTTCAATGAGCAAAGAATACATAAATTTGATATTTAACTAAATGTACACATTGTAACTGAGAGTATTTAAATCTTCACAAATGAATATTTTGATATGGGATATTATACTACGATATATCAAAATAAAAGTATTTAGACAAATATTTTATTATAATGGTGTAATTTTTGAGCATTTCAATAACATGAAACCGATATATGCAATGCCAAAATATAAATTTTCTAAACAAGACAATTTCAAATGAAAGGAGATTTTCTTTGCATTCATTGCATTATTTAATTGTTCAATATTTGTTGTATATACAGGGTGTCCAAAAAGGGCTTCAAAACTCTGCATAGCTGGATTGATCGTTAGAAGCATATAAAAAAAATGTCTAAATAACTGTACCCATGGGATCTATAATGAACTAAAAAAATACAAAAAGCAAAGTAGGACATCACCGCCGGTGTAAGGAAAAAAAGCACCGTATTAGCCACATCAACAGCATCATTTGATATAATAACTGATGTTAACCCTTAACTTCCCAATTTTTTAAATTTCTATGAATATATATATATATATATATATATATATATATATTAAGCTGTTTTAAATTGAATTTCAGTCATTTTTTTTTTGTTTGCTGCAGAAGTACAACATTTCGCAGTAGTGCTGTAAATTAAAAAACATTTTTTTATATGAGGATTTTATTATTCATTGTTATAAATTGATTCAGCCTTACATACATTGAAATGTTTTAAAGCAGTTATTGATTTGGATCAAATTTCTTGGAAGCGTGTCATCTCCATGGTATTTTATAACTTTTTAATTCAATGAAATGTCTTAATTTTTCCATAAAAAATTCTTTGACAATGTTTTATTATTCTTAAAAGTTATATTTAAAAAAGGTTCTCTAACTGAAATATTTCTATCTAATTTATTATCATCATCGGATTGTTTTATATTCTGAATTGTATTTTGTGAACCAATATTATTTTCGCAGTCGCTATCCGAATTTTCATTAGATGACACACACAATCAGTTAAAAATCAACATCAGAATATTCAAGACCATCCTCACTTAATTCGTCCTAATTATTCATATATCTATCAATTTCATCATGGATTATCAAAATGATAACCAAAGACCAATGTTGCAGACCTGCAACATATAATTAAAATCAAATTTCTTTCAAACTTTTTCCATTAGAAAATCAAAACTACTTTTAAATGGACGTAAAATGTTTAAATTTCTTACTTGGTAATTTATTTTGTCAATAAACAAGAGGAGGCATAAAATATAATAAATTCTTTTTATAGCAAAAAGACAGTTCTTGAGGCATCAGAAATTTTTATAATTGTTGTGATTTCTGGAAAAAATGTACTTCCATCTAGTGACAAAATTAGCATGTATTTCATTTCAGTAATCTTTTTTTCTCAGATAAGTGATTTGTAGATAATAAAAAAAAATATTGAGTCTATTAAATTAAAATGAATCTTATTTTGCAGAAATGCAACAGTGGGAAGTTAAGGGTTAAAAGTGTGCACCGTGCATATCGAGGTAGTCTTGAGGGTGCCTTACAATGGCGCACTCATTCGCTGTCTAAAGAAATAAAAGTAACACGCAGACAATCAACTAAGTTCTTAAGCGCCAATTCCTTGAGATGGTCTCATAGGAAGAAATCTAGTGGTGGTCAAAGAACTGACCCCACATCCGATCTAGTGGCCGGAGTATGACATATCTACAAAATCATGTAAAAGAGCATAGAGATTAGCCGGAGTCCCGTTATGCATCATCATTCATTCATCATGATTTATCGTATTTTCTCCTTAACTATGAATCGACAATTACAGCTCTTTAGGCGATTTTAATGTACTCCCAGCTAAGTATATGACTGTGCAAAGAGTGGTTGCTTTTTATGGGATACTCTTTATTTATCTAATTATTGTATATACATTTTCGAGAAAATATTTATTTACTTTAGCAAGTATTTTAATGAGAGTTATCGTGAGATAATTTTAAGGAAAGCTCACGCACAATATAAATTTTTATCAGCTACAGGTACGTATTAAAAATATTTAGAATCAGTTAAGAGGACACAGTACGATTCAATTGACAAAAATCAGTCAAAAAATCAAATCTAATTTTGTTAGCCTTGGTTAGCTAAATTACTGTATCAAATAATTAATTTAAGAAATACTATTGTAAAAAATATTGTTCAAATTTTCAAAATGGTAAACATATTAATCCAACATCAATTCCATAACATACCAAACAAGTTGTACTTAAAAGAATATGAAAAATGAGAAAGAATATGAGAAAAATTGCATACTTATCATACAGAATATGAGCAAAATTTATTTTAATACATTTTTTTCTTAAGTTTTCTATTGAGTAGAGTTATTATATCACAAATATAAGTGAAAGTACAAGTAAGTGAAGTCATTAATCTACCCACACACGTTCACTTTTTATTATCTTCATTATACTTATAAGCTACCAGTAAATCCTTAAATGTTCAACGTATTTATAAAGTATGCAGTTAGCTGCTGAATAAACTCATAAGAAAATTGATTTTTTTGTTAAAGTAGCTTCGTTCCGGATCTATAAGTTAAGGATCTTTCAGAGAAAGTAATTACTTGATAGTTATCTATCTTGTGTAACTCGTGTATTGCAAAGAAAAAGAAAAAAATGAGGTTAGGAGAAAAAAGAAATAGTTATTCATTTACAACGAAGAAAATAATTAAGAAGGAGAAGGATAATTTACATTTATTTCCATTATTGTAAAAAAATATTATTTTTAAAAAAAACAGGTAAGACTTATTTATTAGTAAAATAGTTATTACTTTTCAAATTATTGCCGCAGAAATAATACAAAGTATTTTTAAATTCAAATTCTAGATTTAGCACATTCATTTTCGGTAGAGTTTAATTTATATTCGCGTTCAAGTTTTCGTTTATTTATTAACTATTATAAAAATGCAATATTTTTTCTTCATAAAATCTAATGAAATTTTAAAACAAATATAAGTTATTTTACAAGTATAATTTTTTCCCCTTTCTACAAAGGGAAAAAAACAGAAGTACTATTTTATATGTAAAATAAGCTTATAGTATAGATAAAATGATAAATGTATATAAGGTTAAGTAAAAGCAGTTATATAAGGAATTCAAAATTCGGACAAAGGGAATAATATAAATTTTATTGTCATATTGGAAATGAAAAGAATAATTCCTAACACATAATTTTGCTGCGTTGCGAGCTTAAAACTAATTTGTTCTTTAAACTAAATTATGAAAAAAAAAATAATATTTGAAATTCAATTATTTATTAAACCCGAAACAATAGAATGCAGTTAATTTCATAGAACTAATATATGATATAGTCCAAAAGATCAATTATTTAAGTGTAAGATAATATTAAAAGTTTATTAAGCTATACAACTAAAACAGATTAATTTGGATCTCATAAATAAAAATAAATTGTTGCTGTTGTTTTAAAAATTAACTTGAATATTTTGTTATCAAAATAAGAAAGAATTTGTTACTTTTTTTCTTGGAAAAAAAATTTTAATACAAAAGGAAATAAATTGAATTTTTAGGGAAAAAAATATTTAAGGTACAAACAATTACAAACAAGTTTAAACTTTTCAAGTAATACTTAAAACATAAAGATCCAAAAGTAGATCATTGCGGAAATTGAGATAGATTTTCTCATATACAATTAAGGCCTACGGATTTTTAGCGTTTCAGGAGCACTAATGTTAGGTATTTTGACAGTCTGGGTTCATTCTTGATAAGCACACTTGATTTTTTTTTAATGTAATATTTAACTGATGGAAAATCAGAAGAAATTTCTTCAGAATAAAGGCACCTTAGTCACTCACAGAAATTCTAATTTTGTATCATGACTATTGCCACCTGTGAAATCAAAATTCAATATTTTCAATACACTAGAATCTCCCCCAGAATTGGCATTAAAAAACTCGGCCACACACTTTCAGAGTCCACAATACAGAAATTACATTTAATGTAAAAATGCTGGAAAATGAGGCAGATATTTACGTTGAGTACACTGTACCAATTTCTAAAATATCACATACTGAGAGAGTAAAGGCTGTGGAAACCGCCCTTCAGTACCTTGAGCAACATGGTGCATCGGTAATGGCTTTTTTGTTCATTCGTTGCCTTCATGGTAAAACAAGAAAACGCAGAGTTTTGTGCCGCAGGCAACAGGATATAGAGCATGTCTTTAAAAAAAGATGCCAGTTATTATAAAATATGTTACTTAATTTTCTATATACACAGCTTTATGTCTTCATAAAGTATTTCATGAGGTGTGCTGATCAGTTAAAACACTGTATACTAACATCTCTGTCTGTATCTCTAAAATATTTCCATGCATCCCTATGTATGCATTAATGCTCGTTGGCTTCTTAGAGTAAGTACTTTTTCGTTGTTTAAGTTATCGAACTACGTTCGGAACCGTGATTTTGCAAGAGCGTATAAATGGATAATATTTGTGATATTTGGTGTTACTAATATTAGAAAACGTATATAAAGTTTTTTGAAGAACGTTATTACAATAAAAAATTAATTAAGTACAATATTTTGGCAAAAAATGAACGAAGAATGATCCATTTTCAAAATATATTCTCCTTTCGTGAAAAGTACTTCTATTATAATCTTATTTTGGCGGTCTATAGCTCAGACCTCTGTACAGAGGCTCAACTGGAATTTTTGAAATATATAACTTAGAAGTGGGTTTATCCATGTTTTACAACAGAGGGGAGAAATTTAAAAAAAAACAAAAAAAACAAGGATAATTATTTCAATTGGTTGTAACTCAGAAAATAATGTGAATTTTTCAAAAATGATAGTTGAGCCTCTGTACAGTGGTCTGAGCTATATACAGGCAAAATATTATAATAATAGAAGCATTTTTGACAAAGGAGAACATTTTGAAAAAAGGTTATTCTGTTCATTTTTTGCCGAAATATTGAATTTAAATAATAATTTTTTGCCAAAATGTCCTTAAAACAATTTTATACATGTATTCTAATCTAAGTGATACTAAATATGATGAAAATTATCCATTTATTCGCTTTTTTAAAATCACGGTTCCGAACATAGTCGGTTACCTTAAAGGTATTTGGTGAATATATTTTTTTTTGTTGTGTTCTCTAACAAACAATACCTACAAGTCTAGTATAATATTTTCTGACTAAACACACTCGTACTTCTTTTTACAATCACATTTTCGATAACACAGTATTTCGACAAACTCGGCCATGCTTTGGTCAACATTCGGCCGAGTCTTCGGCCTAATTATGTCTCCTGTACGTACTGCATTCAGTCTATTGTACTAGCAACGGTTGTGCTTTCTCTCTCTATCTTTCTCAAATAATTCCAGAACTTCTGTGGTACTGTGGTTTTGCAAAATTAAAAGCGATGGAGTTAAAAAACATTTAACTAATAACTCTTTGCGTAGGATATTAAAACTCATCGAAGGAAAAGTAAAGAAAGGTGATGCTTATTTATAAGTTTAAGGAGTGAAAATGCCGATAGATAGTTCTATAGAATCCACACACATACATCTGCGCATCATCAATTAAGTGGGTACGATACACTGTGAGCAGTTTTGTTTAGATAATTATAAGAAAATATTTATTCGCGCTTTATTTTAAAAATGCATAAAATGTACTATTCAGAAGAAATTTATCATTCTTAAGCAAACGCACTGTTTTAAAATTTTAATTTTCTTAATAGTTTATTAATTTTTTTTTAAAATGTCATTGTCTACAAGTTTTAATATATTTAAACAATTGTTTTTCATATTCTTAGAAACACTTCTCGCAATTCTTTGCATGTGTTTGTTTGTACTAGTAATATATATATCAAATGATTTTTTTTTGTTCAACAACCATAGCGAATACTATAGTATAAACTATATCTACTTTTGAAAATTTTTAAAACAATACTTTTCAACAAAAGCCTCGTTCCATGCGCAGAAATACTAAACAGAAAAAGTTTTAAAAATTATATTTATTGCTCAAAAAAGTACTTTTTTAACTACATGAAAATTAAATTAAAATTGAGAAGAAAGCAGTAAAAAGTTTTAAAAGCTAATAATAAAACAAATGAAATAACTAAATCATAGTATTATTTCTTACATTTATTTTAAATCAGTTTACATAAAGAATTTAAAATATAAATGCATATGGAAAATCGTCGTGCATCAAACAATGAATTCGTTGAATTTAAATATAATGAAAGATTGTAATACAGTGCTTCTCAAACATTCAATATTTGCGACCCAATATTCAATCATTATTTTCATCGCCCCCCATTCATCCATACAATGACAATGTATTGAATTCAACAATACAAGACTTTGTCGCTTAGGCTACAATACGACTTTAACCTTTTAAGTGCCACCTGCGTATATAAAGGTATCTATCAGCCAAAATGTTAATTGTCCTGGACGTATATATACATCTTTCCAAAGAACGGTTTCTTCTGTGCACTGCTACCCATAAAATTATTCCGAAGGCCTATGGATGCAATAAAGGAACCTTGAAAGTGTTCGCAAAATATTAATATTTCTTTTCTCCCCCCCCCCCTCCGCAGTACAATACATATTCAACCCTACGTGGAAAACGGCGGCATTGGAGAGCAAATTACATAACTTTTAATCGGCACCTAAGGGATTAATTATAAACAATACAAATCATCAAAATAAGTGTTAATTTTTGTATATAATTTTATATATTACAACCCCTTTGGGTTCACTGCTAATATTAAACTCTTTCTTAACTTAGTTATGTTAAATTAATTATAAAAGACAGTGCGCAGTACTGATACATTTATAAATTTTTTATATCAGTGTAAATGTGTATTTTATTTATTGTGTCAGAATGTATTTTTTTTTTATTTACTTTAAGTAAATTAATAATTTTCCTTACAAATAATATTTTGCTTTCGACTTTTCCAGAGTTTTTACGTCACCCTAGGGAACACGCCCCGCACTTTGAGAAACGCTTTTGTTATACGTAACAAATGCATTACCAATTTGTTCATAGACATAAAAATTATTTTTAAAAAATTTTTTTTTTATTATTAATACTAATTTTATTTATAAAATATTAAAAATAATCAGTTTAATATTTTCTCTAATTAATGAAACATTTCGAGGAATAGCATATGCTGTCCGACTCATTCTTCTCATTAATAAAATGGTTTAGTAATCTAAAAAACCCGTTAATATTTTCATTGTTAATTTATCAGAAATTTACTTATACGTTTTCTATAATTATATTTATTTTGTTCTGACACTGGATTCACAAACTACACTAATAACGATGTTGTGTAGATGATATTCCTTTTGAAATCTTGTTCCAAATAATGCTGCAAATAGCTTCCTTCCAGTTACACATCTTATTTATCTTTAAAAAGCTCATTTGACGTCAGTATTTGATAGAGATTCATAATTTAATCAAATGAGCCTTTTTCGATTTCACATGCTTTGTATGAGAAAGTATTACTTATAAACGAGTACAAGCATGAGGTAAATCAGGCTGGTAAAATCATAAAGATTCTTCTCAAATTACACTTTTAAATTGTTAAAGTTTGTCATAGGTCGATATGCTGTTGAATAATGTTGTATCAATTTATTTTCCAACGTTTCTACGTCACCTGTGTTTGAGCAAATTACAATTTAATAATATTATAACAACTTTTAAATGTCTGTCGTGATATTTCCCACTCTATCATACGATTCTATATCAAAAGAACTATATCTATCCCAATATTCCTTTACAAGTTTTCTTACAGATGTCTTCAGCCTGTTACTCGCATAAATCCTGCACTTTTCTTCATTTTTTGATACTTATCTCATGACTTTTGAAGAATTTAAATACTGGATGTATTTGCATTATCATTTATTAACTAGAAGGAATCTAGAAACGCAAGAGTCAATTATCAGGAGAGAAGCTTGCAAGAACTAAACAGTTTATTTTACTTAAATAAATTATTTAGAAATACTCAGCTAAACAAAAATCTAGAAAGTAAACAACATTTGAAGGAAACAGTAATCGATATATCAGAATTGGAGTTAAGTTTAAACAAACCTTCACTGGAAAACCAATAAATAATCTAATTATTGGCTAAGCGAATTCTAAATATACCAACCTCACTACCATAATAGAAAATGTAATTATACTTCCAACTTACAAAGTAAATATTATTTGTTTAGTTGCTTTCTTTACAGCTCCTATTTTCTTCTTTGCCTTGCTTCCAGAAGAACATTTAAAAGTAAAAAAGCAAGATGCAAAACTAAAGTATGCACTTCACTTCAATTTTTACATATTTCTAACATCAGAGAATGAATAAAGGGTCTCCTGGAAAAAATAGAATTAATTAAACATAATTTGTCATATTAAATGAGGCAAATCAAATTAGTAAAAACTCTCAAAATAAATTTGATGTCTAGTGATATGAGTCCAAGTTCACAGGATGAGTTCAGTTAATTTTAGGTAAATGAGTATGCCAGATACATATCAAAAATATTTACTATGTAACCTAAATACGGTTACATCTTGTCTTATTTTGAAAAAACAAAATGTTTTGATCGTCATACTGGTTTGCCCGTACACCGTAAGGGCTACCGAAATTTGACAGTTACTGGTTTGCCCGTATGCTCTTTACGGGTACTGATATTTTCTTCTTTTGAACTCTGATTTGCGCTATTTTTAAATCTTATTGGGAGATAATCATTGCTAATATTTTAAACCGATACAATACGCCCAATGGTACTGAAATGCTTCTCATCTGGGATTACCTTTGTGGTGAAGGCTCGAATTTTTCTTTGAAATCAGAAATTTTGATTCTTGAGTAAACTTTCGAAGTATAATTGAGATCAGCAAGACAATGTACAGTTTGTTGCTTGTCGATTAAGTAGCGTAGTTGGTTTGGCGCTGGTTTTGTACACTTAAGGTTGAGGGTTCAATTCTGGCCCAAGTCGATGGATTTTCATTACAGAAGATCGACAACGTCCATGTCGTATGATTGCGCGACATGCAAAAGATTCCTTGAGTGCCTGTTTCACTTGGGGGCTTTCGGCAAAATTAAATTCCTAGAACATCGTCAGAACTCAGGTGCCTCCCCGTAGGCAGGAAAATGGGTGTAAAAATTATTTGTGGCAATTGTATTTCATATATGGTGCAGTACTAAAAAGTAATACGTTGCCGGGGAATGCTCAAGGTCTGCAATGGTAAAAAAATACCATTCCGCAGCCCCATTGGGGGAAAAAAGTTTGTTGCTTTAAAAGAAAGGAATTTCAATGGCTTTGGGGCGTCACCGTAATGTCTTATATCTATTTACCAGTAGCGTAACGGATAATGTTAGGATCCCCCTCCCCCTTTGAAAGTCAAGTTTCGCCTTTAATATTTTATAAATTGGGTTAATACGTATTTAGCGTTAGTCAGGCCTTGG
>BMAV01009006.1:282138-292978 GCA_019973955.1 Trichonephila inaurata madagascariensis
CCCCCCTGAAAGTCAGATTTTGCCTTTCACATTTTATAAATTGTGGAAATACGTATTTAGCGTTAGTCAGGCGTATTTACCGTCGCCTAGAGTCCAGCCCCTCCTCGTCATGCGGGGGTGTACGTTAAGCCACTGAAATGTAGACATTTCAAGACGCTCTGTTGATTTGTTATAAACAGTCTCCCGACAATGCGCATTCGGTTGCTTTCTCTCCATGCACTAGCAGCCCGCGCATGATTGAAGACTAAACTTTCAATGACAGTTACATTATCACAATAATTTGATAAATTATAAAGACGGCCAAGAAGAACCGAATTTTTTGAGAGTGGATAAAAATATGTAGGGATCCAGCTTTCCAACAAATTGGAAAACCATTTTCTTAAAATAGATATCAATGAAGAAAGGAGTATAATATTCCAAAAAGGGGCAAAGCTATATCTGGTTATCGTAAGACTTATAAGCAACTGACTACTCGTTCTTCGTTCCAAAAACTTATCTCTTTTTTATGTTGCCAAAAAATAAGTCAATTGAAATTGTACCTTCAAGTGATGAAAGCGTTTTTGAACTTATTAATCACAGGGCTTTGGTTTACAATGAGTAGCAATGAATTATGTATGTGCATTTTGAAAACTTATCCGTGTATATAATGAGAAACTATATGTTTTTAAAATGTTTCTATGTGAAATGTTTTATTATTTATTTTGCTATATGGAAGAACTCTTACATAAATTTCGTAAATAATTGGCAAATTTTATAAATGCGACCTTGTTTATGCGGTCCCTATCTACCGCATAAGAAAAAAAAATCTGTAGTATTTCCATGAATTAGTTTGTTACGCATAAGAAATTAAGAAATTTTTGAACATTTTTTGTGCTTTAATTTTAATATGGCCTTTATCTACCGCACAATAACAAGTTCAACTGTATGTGCCTATTTTTGGAGAATTTTGGGCAAAAGGGGTTGATACTTGCCTATTGATTTTAATTGTATGCTTAAATTTCTCCCTACTATATATTCAGTGTTAAAACACATTGAACTATACTAACATCTACGTTTTAATTTTTCTTCCTTACTTTACTCTATTAAATGATGGTTATTGATTATATGCTATACTTATATTAAATACATTGCTTTAAAAATTATCTTAAATTTAATGTGATGTTTCATAAAGGAGCTCGTCTTTCACTTTTAGCAATAAAAATGAAAAAAGAAAAATGGCTTCAATTTTTACTAAAAGTAAAAACTCCTTTAAATATTTAATTTTTCCATTTTTCAGAAAAATAAATATATTCTTTTTTTGTGTGACATGGTAATTTGAAGCACTTTACCTTTCAAAATGTTTTTAATGTAAGAAATTTTCAAAGTAATTCTTTCCGCTACTTTAACAACAAACTTAGGTTATTTTAAACAAAGGAAATTTCTAGAATTCTATCTAATTTTTCAGAAAACATTTTTTTTATTAAAAAGAATGGTAAGAAATTTGGCTATCAGTAGTCGTTTAATAAAAGGGTTTTTGAATTCATTAAATTTCTTTCTTTGTAAAATTGTATTTCATTTCAAAAGAATTTTCTGATAAATATGAATTTAAGATACGTAAAAAAAATAATAAATGTTCAGGCAAGCGAGAGAAAAATATTCAATTTAACAAACGAAACAATATTTTTAATGTGCACAAATATACCTCTTAATCGCATCAAAGATTATTTTTAATCAATGTAACGTATCTTTAATTTATTCGAATTTGTAAATTGTGGTTATTCTAAAAATCAGGGCACTTTATGTTCTTCAGTACCTAAGTAAAAAAAAAAATGGTACAAATTTCATGCAACGAATTGTTAATTGTTCATCATAAGTTTGTCTGTAAAGCCTTTAATGAATGTCTGAAATATAATTTTAATGGTTGAATTTAAAATGTAATTTCCATTGCTAACCTGAATGATTCAAGAATGAGAGTTTTAATTTAAAAAAGCTGATGGAATTTAGAACCTAAGCAAGGACTGGAACTTCAATGATAGTATTGCACAGGCTATTTAATACATCATAACAGGATGCCACTACAACTTCCAGACGACCTATTGAGAATGATTTAGCTATCGAATCTAGAGAACATTGCTGAGTGCGAGAGAAGCAGATAGTTAAGCTTATAGGAATGCAAGCTAATTAACCATTACATGGTTTAAATAGTATAATGTCCTTAATTTGTCTGTGGGAAGATTTTTCATACTACATTGTATAACTTAAATAAATATATAGGATGGTTGGAAAACATTACTGCACTTTCAAAACTAAATTAAAAATAAACAGCCACTTATGGTTTTTTTGTGTTCCATAAAGAAAACATTAAAGTTCATGTTGTGTAAAATGCAAACTAGACGGCGCAAAGTCTTCGTTTTTTAACTTAATCGTTTCAAAATGGCCTAATCACAAGAACAAGTGCAAGTTGCAGCCTGGTTTAATGAATTTAAATCTGAATCACATGTATAGCGTAAATGGAGTATTGATGGGAAAAAAATTGTTTCTTGAGTGAGGGATGGAAAGAGGGAGGCCAATAACTTGGCCACCTAGATATATAGAGATAACACATTTGGATATATTGTTGTAGGGATACATGGAAAACACTGTTTACCAATCTCCAGTTCATAATACTGATGGAAAAAAAAGTCGCATTTCTACGGCCATTCAAGATGCTGGTTCTGTAAGGCTTCTTAGAACATGGCTAGAAATATCGTTTAGATTCGATGTGTTACCAGCAACTAATGATAAACATATTGAAACCGTGCTTAAAGCATTGTAAAAAATTTTAGTGTTCTCTCTATATAACAATTAATGTTTGAAATTATTTGTTATTTTGTAATTAATATTTCAAAGGGTATTTCTGCTTTTCAGACCATCCGGTAATGCAATAGAATTGTGTGATTAAGAGGTTTTTTTTTTATTTCTTCGACTTTGCATTCCAGTTATAAATTGACAATGTATAGTTTCTTTTCGATTAATTTGGTATATATATATATATATAAAACATAGCACACAGCCACCAACAC
Organism: Trichonephila inaurata madagascariensis; assembly: GCA_019973955.1. NCBI lineage: Eukaryota > Metazoa > Arthropoda > Arachnida > Araneae > Nephilidae > Trichonephila > Trichonephila inaurata. The sequence goes on from BMAV01009006.1 coordinate 285,180, forward strand.
AACTTAATTGCCTATCATTGTATACACTTCTCTTTACTTTTTGAATGAAAACATATAATTAAACACACACACAGTTGTCCTTTAAAATATATAAGCATAACTTCATTATAATCGAAGTGCAATTTGTTTATATTTTCTTCCAGAAAAGAGATCAAATTCTAAAAATTAATTTACAGAAATGTTAGGTATTAATATTAATTATACACAAGGTGTCCACACACACAAACAATAGCGATTAATTCTGCATAGCAAAATTCAATTATTGGGAGTATATAAAAATACTTTGAAAACTGTATCTATACGATACATAGCTTACGAGAAAAATATGAAAACAAGGTGTGACGGTGTACGGAAAGAGTACCATATTAGACATATTAACAGTAGTATTTGCAAATAGTTATGAAGTCAGAATTTCAACGTTTCCACCTTGCCTATCAAGATAGGCTTCAACACTCTGTGAAATGGATGGGTACACAATTCTCAGCAGCGTACTGTCCACTGAAGTACAAACAGCATGCAGACGAGCAACTAAGACAGTTTGTGCAGGCACTACTTCTCAATACATCAATTCCTTGAGATAGTCATAGAGGTAAAATTCCAACAGTGTGAGATCTGGTGATTGTTGCTGCCAAAGAACCGGGCCCACATATCTAATCCAGTTACCGGGGTTAGACTTTTTAAGCCAATCACTTATCGGATAATAGAAATGTACCACAGCGCCATCATGAGTCATAATTCATTCATTATTATTTACTTTATTTTTCTCGTAAACTGTGTAAAGTTCAGGTAAAGCTTTTCAGGTATCTTTTATATAATCCTGTCGAGGTACATCTAGTTGTATAGAGTTAAGGTGTTATTTTTAAGACATCTTGTTCATGCAGTTTTTATCATTAGTTTGCTTATAGTTTCCACATGTATATAATATACCTTATTTATTTCATATAAGGAATTAATTATAAAATTAAATAGTACATATTTATTCAAAGTATTGCGTTTTAAATTCAAACAAAGAAATTACTTTTTTTGTGAGCCATAACCCACTTAGAAGCCTTAATCCCCGTAAACTTATGGGTTAGTGTAAGACAAGACATTAACTTTGGCAGGTCAAAAACATTATGTTTGGTTAATCACAAAAAAATTTGGAACATTAATAGTGTTACAAGCAAATTTAACTCAATAAACACCAGTTTTGTAGATGTTATGCTTAATGTGAAAAATGTTTAAATCACTTTACTTCCTTTCAGAAATTCGCCCGTAATTACCACAACGTTTTTCAAACTGTGGGGTACGCCCAAAGAAGATACATGATAACCATACAGTGGGGGAGACGCAAGCATATCGATACGTTGAAAATAAAAATAAAAAATATTTAAAAGTTATCTATTTACTGAAAGGAAGCAAAACAGAATACATGTAGCAAAATAAAAAAAAATAAGATACACATTTACACTGATATAGTATAATGATAAATGTATTGGTATAGCCCAAAGTATTTGATAATTAATTTAATAATTCTATGTTAAGAACACGTTTAATAATTTCTAATGCCCCCCATGGGCTTATCATAAACAATGTTTAAATCTTATCTACATAATTTATGTGGTTTATAATTAAAGTCGTATTGTAGCTTTAGTACATTACTAATTAATTTAATACATTGTTATTGTAAGAAAGGGGGCGCGATAAAAATTATGATTAAAAATTGGGTCACAAATGTGGAAAGATTGAGAAACACTTGTTTACTACAATAAATGCCAGAAACGAGAAAAATATCTGATACTAACAAATTAAACATATCTTGTATTTTGTTTCTCAGAAAGGTGATAAATTGATTAATACATTACTAGATAAAATTACTAAATAATATTACTAGATTATAGAACTACTTATCGATAGCTATTTTAGAAAGAAAATTGTGAATTTTACTTATTTTCCTATTAATCACTTCATTAGGAATTAGGATGTTTTCCTTTCTCTATAAAATTGAGTGATGTTTTTAGGATTGTTTTTTGTTTGAACATTTTTATGATTGAAAATAAAACTATGATCAATTTGAAAAATATAAATGTTCAACAACTAGAATTGAGGTCTCTTATTTTGTCACTTACCAAAGCAGAAATATTCGATAAATGAAATTTTTTTCGTAGATATTTTCAACAAGAATTTATACAAGATTTTTTTCTGATGAAATATCATTAACACTGAAAACCGAATTCCACCTTTTAAAACATTAATCGCTTTATGCTTAAAATGTTTATATAAATCAATATTAAATGTGACTTTAGATTTTCGAACGTCCATTTCAAGTATTCAAAATAACATTTTAATTTTAAAATCTTCGAAATCAATTGAAATTAATATTATAACTAAACGGTACTTCTGAACTTACCTGCAAACCATTTTAAGGTGAATATAAGTGATTGAATGCTGCATGTCATATTGAAAAAATTAATGGCTATGTTTTTTATCTTTATTTTCTTCTTTCTTTTAAACAGTTTATTGGCCTATTGCAGGAATGGGTAACTTATTTCTTGCTAGCGGTCACATTGTGACCTGGAAGGATTGCACAGTGCTTTAATTTTTTTAAAAAAAATGATTGAATTCATTAAAAAATTATAAATATAAGTTAAATCGCATTTTAGAATCTATTTAATGAGACAGATGTACCCTATCACACTTTTCCGCAATTTTTTGAAGTAAGGAGAGAGACTGCTTGTTGAAGTTATCATTACTGCATGCAAGTTTGTCAGCCAATTTGCATACGAACGTGGTCTTCACCAAAGAACCCATTTCTTGTTAGGGAACTAGTGACGTCTCAACGGTCATGGAGTTTCGCGTGGGAAAATATCCAAAACTGGCCACTACGACGCGTATGTTCTAAGGTAGTGATCAGCAACCTTTTTATCGCTGAGGACCGGTCAACCTTTGATAATTTTACAGCAGCCCGCTGAGAGTGGGACACGTTGATTGTTTATATTTTAGATTGTTTTGATTTAACAATTTTAATTTAGTTACATTTATAAATATGACTTCAGAATAAAATATAGTTACACCAAAAATGAATAAAAGTGATTTAACGTCGAATATAAAGGGATTTCTGTGGAAAGTTGCGCAAATCCGAGATAAATGCACCACTTTAAATAAAATGGCAATAGTTTAATGTTCATTAGGCGGCCCGGTGCCATTTGATCTATGGACCGGTACCGGTCCGCGGACCGGGGGTTGCGGATCACTGCTCCAAAGTATGTCAACCGTTGACATCCCTTGATCCAGCCGAGAGTGAGTGACCGGTAAAGTTCATGCGACAGTCTCTGACTTCAATGTCCAAAGTGTTAATTTATGTAAGAGTAAATATAACAACTAAACTGTACGCAAATGTTTTGAAATGGCGTATGATAATCAACAAATTGACCAAATTGTAAAATAAATGGCAATGCACTTACAATGTATGAAAATTCTACATATTCTAACCATTCATTAATGCATGATTAAAATAAGCAAAAATATCGTAGGTTTTCGTTTTAAACCGTGTATGTTGTGTGCCTATGTTTATAAACTACTTTCTATTTTTCGTTTCATTATAAAGTATTATATTTGCGCATAATTTATTTGCTGTATGGATTAGTTTTGACATTCAAAAATTACACGAGGGAAAAAAAAAAAACTTCCACACGTGTTATAGGTCTTCTGATTTTCATGATTATTGTATACATACATTTTTCCTGTACCGTTAAGAAATTGATAAATAAAATTAGATATTTATTCAGACTCGCAGACTCTTTTAAGTAAGAAATAATTCTTTATATGAGTTTAAATTCCTTACCAGAATACTTAAATAATAATGTTTTAGTAATCTCATATCGTATAATTTTGTTATAAGCAACATTTAGAGAAAATTTTAGATATTAAAGTTTAAAAAGGAACTTTAAAGAACTTTTATTTACAAGCATTATTTGCAATATTACACAAAGGATAGAAAAGGTTGAGGAAAATTCAATCTGGGAAAAGAAATAATTTATATATATATATATATTGAAAAACTGTAACTTCTTAAGGTATCCACTTCGTTCGGAACCGTGATTTTGCATTAGTGCATAAATGGATATTTTTCATGATATTTAGTGTCACTTAGATTATAATATATGTATAAAATTGTTTTAAGAACATTTTGACAAAAAAAAAAGTATTTAAATACAATATTTTGGCAAAAAATTAACTTACAATTATCTTTTTTCAAAATGTTCTCCTTTTGTGGAAAATGCTTCTATTATATTATTTTGCCTGTATATAGCTCAGACCTCTGTATAAAGGTTCAACTAGAATTTTTGAAATATATAACTTAGAAGTGGGTTTATTCATATTTTACGACAACAGAGGAAAGTAATTTTAAGAAAAAAAATGCCAATAATTATTTCAATGGGTGGTAACTCTGAAAATAATGATTTCTAGTTGAGCCTCTGTAGAGTGGTTTGAGCTATATACAGGCAAAATATTATTATAAAAGAAGCATTTTTCACAAAAGGAGAACATTTTGAAAAAAGATTATTCTAAGTTAATTTTTTACCAAAATATTGTATTTAAATATATTTTTTTGTCAAAATGTCCTTAAAATAATTTTATGCGTGCAGTCTAATCTGAGTGACACTGAATATCATGGAAATTATCCATTTATGTGATTTTTTAAAATCACGGTTCCGAACGTAGTCGGATACCTTAAAGTTTATAAAAAATATTTAAAAGTTTTGATGGTTCGTGATCTAAGAATAATTCCATTTTTTCTACACTTATCCAAAAAATATTGCGAATAAATGTCTAAGTAGAATGAATTATCTTTACTTTTTTCTTCCATCTTGGAGGGGATATTCTTAAATTTGAATACAATTTGCAGATAAGAAGTCAAAGGAATTACCGTAAAATATGGTGTACACCTCGGATCTAAACTTTCAAGCTGCAATTCTTAGTTTTTAGTTGTATTCGCCTTATAACGTGCACCCTGTTTTTTTTTACGAAGTTACCCCTGAAATGTACGTGCACAATGCTGTTATGTTTTGAAGTCATTAATTCGCAGTACTATTCCATCTTTAGAAAAAAAAATAGTATACTTCTAGAACTTTAACTCATTAAGTTCACAAGGAATGTCATACCTTTAAAGAAACAGTATTTCGATATATGAAAAAGTCTAATTTTTTTCTATGCTGATCATTTTTTTTAAGGCTCTCATTTCTATATCCGGCGTCTAACACGTACCTGCAAATTTCGATCTAGTTTTTTTGTGTTAAAAGTGCGCGTTATACTCCGGATTTTACGGTAATTAACTATTCGTAGTACACACTCTATTTATTTTTTGTTCATCATACGTGTTCATGTTCCCCCTAGGGGGCATGAAAACACTACAAGGAGGAGGGAGTATATCGAAAAGTCTAAAACAAAAGATTATTTAAAAATATATTAATTTACTTAAAGGAAGCAAAGCAAAATACATTCTGACATAATAAAAAATAAAATATACATTTACATTGATGTAATATACTTATAAATTTATCAGTACTGTAAAATGTATTTCATAATTATTTTAATAGTACTAAAGTTAAGAAAAGGTTTAATATTTACCAGTGACCTTATGGGCATGTCATAAACTTATATACAAAATTTAATACTTATCTTGATAATGTGTACAGTTTATAATTAAGTCGTATTACAGTTTTACGTCAAAGTATATCATTGTTGATTTCATTACATTGTTATTGTACGGAAGGGAAAGATCATTAAATATTTGGTCCCATGTATAGAAAGTTTGAGAATCACTGGCCTTTACCATGATGTTGGTCATTGATAGACTCATTAACTATAGTGTGTCACAGGTCAGGTCAAATGCCCCTCGATGTAAAATTTAGAAATGCTTCTATAATGATGACGTGAAGGCTAGATTATTAAACACTTTCCACATATATTTTTAAATCATTATGAAACAAAAGTAACACTTTTGGAAATTATATGAGAATGGTATTTATCCTTTCAATCATCTCAACTAAACATTCGAAGACTGCTTTGTGTAAATGTCTTTAAAATTAGAAGTAACCTGCTTGTCTATAGCCTGGAATAACCGAGCGCAGTCGAGAGAGGAATTTAAATTCTTCAAGATCATACACACATCTAGTAAGTCTGAAAAATAGGCAGGGTGATGGTTCTTAACCCACGGTCACTCGCGCCTGTTTTTCCTACCGTCGTCACTCGCGGGGTGTAGAGAACACCCCCCCCCCCAAACTTTTTTAACACGTGTATTTAATTATGAAAATAAAATTAAGTCATTATGATACATATTTATAAAGTACAAGATGTTTTTCGTATTATACAAATAAAATTATTAAATTTATTGCATACAAATGAGACTAACATTAATTTAAACTAAACATACAAAATTTTCATTTTAAAACACATAATTTTATAATTTTTCATAAACTAGTATAAAACGTATTTACGAATAATAAATATACCTTACAATTAATGAGATAATGATAGTAGAAAGTATATATATATAGAAAAAAATAATATTTTAATCATTTTTCAAACATTCCGAACAGAATGTATACAAATGCTCTACTTCTCGCGGGAGTTCTCAGCCCCAGATAAACTTTTGAAGGTCATTACATTCCAATTTTTCGAGAAAGAGGGGTTGTATCAAGCCTGAAGGTTCAATGTCCTAAAATGTGCAGCTACAGAAAAAATCGGGGTTCTGCGCATGCTTTTTAGAATCCTGGGAGGAATTTCTTGTTGCTTGGGTGTACAGAACACCCCACGCGAGTGATCGCGGGATAACAATCAAGATATAATGTGGTAGATTCGAATGACAGAAATATTTTCTACATAGAATGAGCCAAAGAATCATTTAATAAAACTAGAAAAACAACGCTGGTTTTCCACCACTTTTTTTAAAACTCCACATTATAATCATCTATTTGTTTCTGGTTATTACATTTATTGAGCCCTTATGGGGTTTCTAAATGTGCTTTGCAGCATTTGTGAGAAAAAGAACTATTTCAACGTATCTTAAAATACTGTGTGCCAGTTTTCCACGAACTGCAGTTTACTTCTTTTAAATTCTTATTCAGGGATTAAAAGTTTTCAATTTTTTTTATAACGAGATGGATGAAAATCAGCTTAGTTTTCTTCTAAAGGATGCTCTAATCAATAAAACTTCTTTACAACTGATTTTCGTATATCCGGAGAAGAAGACCCGTTTTAGCATTATCAAGAATATCTAACTATTGCACAAATGTTCTTGTTATTTACTTTTAAGCACATCTATTGAATTAATCATATTGTTATATATAAGGATAGAGTAAATCATTGATGTATGCGCTTGTTACAAACAAGCTTGCAAATCTAGTTCTCATTTTCAATGATTTTGCATTTCATTTCCATGGTTGTGTTTCTTCTTTTACTGATGTCGTCTTGTGGCATTTTCCGATAACGGTTTCACAAGAATAACTAAGTTTTGCACCAAGATATGAAAAAAAAAAATGACCAAACACAAGTTGGAGGAAAAATATAAAATCACAAATGACACCTTGATTTTAGTAGAAAAAATGGAGTGCTAAACACTGAATGAGGTACCAAGCATAAAAATAGGGGCGTTTTTTTTCTCCTCTTATGTAAAATATCGCTCGTTGAGCAAATATATTTATAAAATTTTATTTCTGCTCGTTATACAAATGACTAATTATGAGAAGTGCCTGTTAAAGAAGATTTCACGTTATATATATATATATATATATATATATATATATATATATATATAT
>BMAV01009007.1:0-19338 GCA_019973955.1 Trichonephila inaurata madagascariensis
ATCCCTAGTACTATTTCGTTCAGTAAGAACTCACGTGTCTTCCTCTGGGTAGGAAACTGGGCATCAAAATAACACTGCAATGATTAGTATTCCACCTATAGGGTGTCGCAATTAAAAAATATATAGATTCCTAGGGAATGCACCAGGTCTGCAATAGTAAATACCAATCCGCAACACCATTAGAAATAAAAAAAATATTAATATATTACTGACTAACTAAACTTTTTTAGAATTTATTTTCAATTACCGTGAGAATATAGGATATAATATAAATGATATGATATTATTCTATTTATTCTTTTTTTTTAGTTGTGTTTCATATAAATCACTAAGAAAGGCTGTTCAATATTTAAGAAGTAAATGTATTTGTCTGAAATATAATAACAACAAATTATATAATAACTAGCTGCATGGCCCGGCGTTGCACAGAGTTTGCTTTTTCCATTTTTTTCTTTTCCCTTTATTCCGCCCAGCCTTGTTCACGAACTTTTTCAAGTATAAAACTATTTTTTTCCCCAGGATAAGGTCTTTTTTTTCAAATTTCCATTTTCGATTAATAATTTACAAAACTAATCCAGTTTTATTCACAAGAAAAAAAACAATCAACGAATTTATTATGAAATAATTAATTTTGTAATGAATAATAAAAAACAATACAGCTTTAATTTTTTTTTAAAAAAAAATATTAATTTATATCCATTTTTGTTAAATAATGAATCAAAAAATTCTTTCAGTTAACTATTGAAAGGACTGCTTATTTTTGGATAAGTGTTCTTAAATTCATACGTAAACAAACGTATCTATTTATATAAGGCTATCTTCGCAAGAGACGGTAAACGCAAAAAAGCGCCGAAGGTACCGAAAGATGGGAAATGATCTGGGAATCCTTTTTGACCAATTAAACACCTTTAATTTCTTAAATTAGAATTATTTGAAAATATATTAATTAAAAACGATACAAGGCACAATTCGTCTGCATTGTTGTAACCATGCAGTTTGGTCAGTTTGGCTGAAAATCGATTTTCGATGCCAACTTTTATCTTTGTTGTAACAATAACATTCTTACAACAATGGTAACAAATAAAAACTGGCACCCAAAACCTGTTTTTTAATGTTTTTAATTAATATATTTTCAACTAATTACAATATCGGGATATAAATGGTCAACACGACTTCCTCGGATTATTCCCGATCTTATGGCACCTTCGGTGAGTTTCTGCGTGGTACGGATTGTGAGATGATAGACATAGATAGATACGTTTGTTTACCAACGAATTTTAATAGTGTTAGTGAAGACTAGCTGCATGTCCCTGCGTTGCACGGGCTTCTTCAAGTGTACAACTTTTTAACTTGGGAAATTTTCCCTTTCCCTCTCAGTGTCAGCACTTCCAGTGCCTGTGTGATTTCTGTATTAATGTCATTAAAATTCTCTTTTTCAAAATTTCTTCCAGCTCTTTATTCCGTCCCACCTCTTTATACTCGATTTAGCCCGGCGTTGCCGGGGCTTTTTTCGAGAGTATAACCTTATCCCCGTGAAAATTTTCCCTTTCTCTGGACGCCATCAGTTCTAGGTGTGTGTCATGTGCGATGTGAGTGTTTTTTATATGTTTGTCATTTAAATTCCCTTGTCCGAAATTTCTTCCACTTCTTGTTTTTTCGGACAGATTTTTCTTTGTCAGAGTTTGTTTTTTCCATTATTTTTCTTTTACCCTTGTTCCACCCAGACTTGTGCATGAGCTTTTTCAAGTATAAAACTCTTTTTTTCCCCCGGGATAAGGTCTTTTTTTTAAATTTCCATTTTCGATTAATAATTTGCAAAGCTAATCCAGTTTTATTCACAAGAAAACAGACAATCTATGACTTTATTATTAAATAATTAACTTTGTAATGAATAACAAAAACAATACAGATTTAATTTTTTTTTCAGAAAAAAAAATTAAATCAGGAGCCAAAAAACAGTTTTTTAATGTTTTAAATGATTACCTTTGTAACTAATTACAATATCGGAATCTAAATGGTCAAAACGGATTCCTCAAATCATTCCCAATCTCATGGTACCTTTGGCAAGTTTCTGCGTGGTGTGGTACGTTAAAAGATAGACGAGCATAGATAGATACATTTGTTTACCTACGGATTTTAATAGTGTACATAAATAAATAACAATCGACGTAAAAATTAATTATTATTTTTCAATAGAAATCTTTTTTTTTCTTTTCTTTTTTTTTTTTACTGTACGTTTCTTTATTTTCAATTAAAATTTTTCCAAAAGTTTACGAACGAAAAAACAAAAGTGCAGCATTTTCTTTTTTAATGGTACATTAAAAATGGCAAACATTTTTACGCTGAAGTTTGTGTACTGAAAGACTGAGTGATTTTTTTAAAAAAGAAGATAAAAAAAAAGATTTATCAGTAATACAATATTTTTCCTTAGCATATTCCTCCCCTACGCTTTGAGTTTTGGTAAGATTTGGCAATCTGTTTTCTAAATATAGACCATGAAAGAGTACTAAAAATAACTCTTAACATTTTACGTTTACATAAAAAAAAGAGAAGAAAAAGAAAAAAAAACTGAAACGCTTTGCTCGATGATCTCCTATTGTTAAAATTTTGACTACTCCATAAATATTCTTCAAAATGGTACATAGTAAAAGAGATAAAAAAAAAGAAGGAGGTGATTTTTAAGGATTTATTTTGAATAGAAAATCCTACTCCATATTGAAAAAGAATCCAATCTCTTTTTTCTGGAACATTCACGAGTGAAAAACAATCCAAAGGGTTTCTTGGATTGAATCATAAATCAAGTATTTTAGATTTTATGTAAGATTTTAAGAAAACCATCTGATTTTTTAAAAAGCAGCAGTAAAACAGAGAAATAAAATTCGGAATATTGAGATGCTGATTTTATCAACAATAGTATGCAGTTTCCTTTCATCTTCACAAAAGGACATTTATTCATTTTCAGTTCAATCGTTAGAAATAAAAAAGAAAAAAGGCATTTCTCCTTTTTATTTTTGTCGGACTAGATCAGAGGTACTCAAACTTTTTTTTCCGCCGGGTCACAGACATATGGCAGATATTTCATGAGGGGCACAACATGAGGATTATATTTGAAAAAACACCCTAACATTAATGCAATATTGGACACTTAAAGTGTGTAAAATTGATCAAAATATTAAAACTAATTTTTTTTATTTTAATGCTATATTAATCTCTATCAAACACACATAAAAACATTTCTTCGTTTCTATGCATTTTTTTACTGAGTTATGGGGTAGTTTCGGTTTTCCTTTTGATAAAGCCTCTCTTATTCTTATTCATATATTAATTTATCAAATACAGAATGGCAGCAAAGAGGAGTTTTGACTGAAATCAGTATTATTTGTTTACAATTAAAAATCAGTTTCCCCAATAAAATGGTCACTACTCCAGTTCAATCTCTATTTCACTTTTATTTATTATTACTAACCGTTACAGTTTCAAATAGAACAAAAAAATCTTGCAATTCCCATCACACCACAAATTTAGATTCTGCTCCGCCATTGGCCGCAAGATAAAAATTCTACGCAATGTCGTTCTGGAGTTGCCCAATTGGCTGGAACGACGATGAGTTGAGACTGATTTATTATCTGCAACACAGTTTCCACATTGTCTTCAGTGCGAATATTTTGATGGGCTCCTCTTCCAGGACTATCAACCACTGAACCCAATTCCTTAAAACGACCGACTAAACTCCTAATTATGAAAGCTGTGGGAGCTGATCTTAAATTTAAGTATTGTCGATATTTAAGCTTCGTCATAACAATGGATCGTTGACAAGAATAGAAAAACTCGATAATTTTAATGCATTGTTTTGTACTGTATAATGGACTTATGTTTTGTTCCATAATAAATTTCCAAGAATTCAATGTTAACCTAAAAAAGAAACAAATAATTATATAAAATTTTTTTAAAAAAAGTTATTCTTGTTTAACATTGGTAGGTCTTATTTAGCCCACCCTGTATCTTGGATGAATAAACATTGATCTAGATATACAAAAAGTATTTTTTATGAAATGTTTCGCAACAGAAGGAAACAGGACAAACGTTTTAAAAATTACTAAATATATATTTAAATAACAAAAATAACATATTAATAGCGACAAGTTAAATTTAATTAAATTAAAAAAAACATATATTTATATTCTACTCAAGACAAAATATGCTAACGCTTAACTCAAAATTCCCATACGCCAAATAACATTAAACTTAACTAGTGAATTAATAGCAATAAGAGAAACCCTCTCTTTTTGCGTATTATATTTCCCGGATGAGACACAATAGAAAGTCTCGTCATTTTCAAAATCCGCTCTCGAGGCCGTTTGCAATGGAGATACCAATCCGACACAAGGCATAAACATTCTACGCAGGAAGAATAATAAACCAAGTATACTCTAGTGGATTCCTGCCCACTAAGGGTATTGGAGTAATGAATGTGCTGACATCCTTGCTAAGGAGGCTCGGGATTTGGATCAGACTTCCATTGTCACCTGGGAAGATGGAAATGCGGTCGCCAAGCGCAAAATGTTTGGCCAAAGTTTCATAAAACCAACTATCCCAGAACTCAATAGCCCTAGAAATGTGTCGTTTACAGTAGCTAGACTCCACACGATTCATTTCAAAGATATGAAAATATCTCCAGATAATTCCCAATCCTACCCCATCTGTAGACATTGTCCACAAACTCAATTAACACCAGACTATATTTTTGACTGCAAGGCCAATCTTGTATCTCTTTTTAAATTTGATGCATCATCATAGGACATTCTTTACAGTCCAGACCTGGCCTCGCTTGTTGTTAGGGCTTTTGGACCAATATTAAAATGCACCAAATCCATAGATAAGATAAAAAGAAGAATTATATGCATCATCATGTATTTTTCGTTAATAGCCTTCATTCACTTTTTAGAGAATGGTGTACCTTAACTAATGAGAACATTCCATTTGGTCTACATACCTGTCAAATAGACTGATATATGAAACAAATGTCCTGTATTTGTTTCTTAACGAAACAAAGTTCCAAGAAATTATCTATCAGATAGGAGTTAAGAAGCTTCAAAGAGAGCTATATCCAATGTGTTTGGAGATTTGATCATTATAATAAAAGTATATTTTCCTTGATTATTTGTGTTAGTTTTGCTTCCACAATAAATAATTAGTTTATTCCCTTATCCAATTATGTTGGTCTATAATGTTTATTAAAACTTATAAGCAAATATTTTTTTTCGCATATTGCTTAGTACACAGCCATATGAGCTACTGATTACAGACAAAACTAACTAAATTTTAACTGCTGTAGAGTTAAAATACGCTTTATATAAATTTCGCATATTTTTTTTATATTTTAATGGAGGTATATAGAAAATTAAAAATGTCTACTTTTAAACTGTTTGGAGTAATCTTTTTTCAGTGTCACTTTATAAGGTAAACAAATAAGTATATGAGCAAAATTATTAATTGAAAGAAGAAATAAATATAAGTATTCGCTGTTGAAGCAATATCTTTTAAAATAACTAAATCCTATGCAACCAATGAGCAAAAGATAGTTTCGAGTTTACACAAAACGGCAGAAATAGATTCCATAACCTTATTGGAATGAATGGCTGATATATCAAACGAAAAGGACTATCTTTCAAAGCAGTAGTCCCCAACCCCCGGGGCGCGGATAAGGATCGGTTCGTGGATCAAGGGGTTCCAAGCCACCTAATAAACATTAAATTATTTCTATTTAATTATCTGTGGTGTATTCCTCTAGTATTTGTGTGATTTTTCATGGAAATCACTTTATATTCCATGTTAATTCACTTAATATTAATTTATTGGTGTAATTGCATTTTACTTTGAACGCATACTTAAATATAATTAAATTAAAATTTCTAAGTCAAAACAATCTAAAATCCATGGTTCCCCCTCCTGTGTGGACCCCAGTAAAATCATGAAACATTGACCGGGTCTTGGTGATAAAAAGGTTGGGTAGCACAGTTTTAAGAGATGGGGTTAGTTCAAAAATCAAGCAATGAACTATTTCCTTTCTTAACTGTTTTCTAAATACCATAAGATTTCTCTCTCTCTCAATCCCTTGACCAGACTTTGTAGTAATTATATCTAAACCTTATTATTTTAATCTCCTCTTTATTTTCTGAACTGCAAAGATCTCCATTGTTCAGCTGATGAACAGCGTGTTATGTTGTTTTCGTTCAGGACACATGCTAGTGTCAATTATTTTCAAAAATGAAAGCAATAAAGCCAAAAGTGAAAAATAGTAAAGATGCATTTAAGGTATCCGACTACGTTCAGAACCGTGTTTTAAAAAAGTGCATAAATGGATACTTTTCATGATATTTAGCGTCACTTAGATTAGAATACATGTATAAAATTGTCTTAAGGACATTTTGACAAAAAAAAATTATTTAAATACAATATTTCGGCAAAAAGCTAACTTAGAATAACCTTTCTTCAAAATGTTATCCTTTTGTGAAAAATGCTTCTATTATAAATAATATTTTGCCTGAATATATCTCAGACCTCTCTACAGAGGCTCAACTACGATTTCTTAAAAATTCACATTATTTTCAGAGTTACAACCCATTGAAATAATTATTGACGTTTTTTTTCTTAAAATTTCTCCCCTCTGTTGTCGTAAAACACGAATAAACCCACTTCTAATTTAAATATTTCAAAAATTCCAGTTGAGCCTCTGTACAGAGTTCTGAGCTATATACAAACGAAATATTATTGCAATAGAATTGCCCATAAATATCACTCACTTGACGAAAAATCCTTCTTCCAGACAGGAGATAAAGGAGAGTATATAGTTTTCTTGCTCCTCCTCAGCTTCTGAACCACAAAGATCCCCACGTTTTTGCAATCGAAGCGCAAGTTGACTTTATCCAATGATACTGTGATGTTTGAGATAAATAATGGTTGCGTGAGATTTATTAATTTAAATATCTGGTTTATTTACGTCACAGCTATTAATTACAGTATATACATTGAAGCTATTAAAATGATTACTTAGTTCGTTAGAGTACAGATTCTGTTGTTTGTGAGCGAGGAGATAGCATTCGTTCTCAGCGAAATTTTCAAACCTTCTCTCTCTGCCCTCTCTAGAGTCTAGGGATGGTAGCGGTCGGTCTCTTTATCCTCGAGTTGTGACGGTGTCTTACAAGACTTTTCTACTAATAATCCTGTTTGGAAATCATTGGGTAAGCAATCACGTTATTTCACAGCCATCCCTCTCAAGAAGCAACCATGATATGCATAGTAGCTAATGTGTATATAGTTAAAGTTTAATAATCAGGGATTAGAAGGAAAAGGAGCGGAGTCACTGAGAGCAATACTGATACGGTAAGGATCAGAATTTCACCACGTGATTAAAGGACGGACTTTAAATATTAGAATAAATTAGGTAAGTTAGGATTATTGAGACAACATTGATTAAAGGTAAGCTATTCGGATTTCGTTCGCTTATTCACATAGGGTTTGAGCTCTCGTTATATCACTGTAAAATTTATCTTTATAGTTTGCTTGTCTTGGAATATTATTTTTGGTAATAATAAATTGGATTTATCATGGTTACTCTGGGTCATCCATCTTTACCTCCCACAGATTTAGGTCGATTAGATGACGAGGAAGCGTCCCCAGGGGGGAAGGCCATTACAGAGTTACGTCCAATTCGTGGGAGGAGGGATTCTCACGGTGTCTAAGTTGCCGGAGCGATGACCAAAGACAAGACCTCGCAATATTATAAGGGTGCACGTGTTCATAGAGACGTGGTTATCCTATTCACAAAAAGAAGCCAATTTACAGCTATGTGACCGGAAAAGTTACAATACATAAAAGTATCAAACCACTGACAAAAATGAGAGACGGCAGCATAAGCGGAAGTCTTTTTTATGAAGAGCATTTTCTTCTTTATTGATTTAATTTTAAATTACGTCGCACTGTGAAGCCACACGAGGCCTATTGACAACGGACACCAAATTTTGACCCGTGATGAAACATCAATGAATGACTCCTAAAGATTCTCCAAGCTTCCACACCACGCCAGGGTGTTCTTTGAACCTCGACAGATTTTTATTGAAAGAGTAATAAAAACAAAAACAAAAAAAAGATACTTAAACACTTAAATTTAACAATTAAATAGAAAGAGAAAAACGAAACGAATGAAAAGTAGTAAAGGTACATTTAATGAAAAAAAAATGATAGAAGCACTTAAAAAGCTAAGAGAAACATTTTACCACAGTTTTAAAAAAAAATAAATAACTCAAAAAACAAACTTTTAACTTTTAATTACTTACCACCAAATTTTAAAACAAAATTAAAAATGATATAGTTCCAACAGAAAACGATGTTCTTAACCGTAAGATTTTAAACATAATTATAACACAATATTTAACATTCTTTTTACAGAAGAAGACATTCAAGAATTTACTTCTTATTAAAATCATTGAATTTTCACTAATAAAGTGTCCTAATGAAGACTTCTGAGTTAGAGAAGTATTTTTTGATGAAAAAATGAGCTTTTAAGTTAAGTGCCTTTAAACCAGTTTTAATTAGTTTATTTCAAAGAGTAAAGCAAACTTACTGAGTTCTGAACGTGTTAAAAGTATAATTTGGTAAGAGGCAATTTGCTGAATGAAATTACGGAAAAGTCTCTTTAAAATTGACTGCTTCTTTTTAAATAGAAATGGGCTTTATCACTTTATATACCTTTGAAAAATATTTTAAAACTGAATTCCTAGTTTTAATGAGTTTTCACCGAGAGTATAAATGTATTATAGTTTTGTTTAGTACTTTTAATGAATAATTTTATGTTTCTCTGGTTAAAAATGTTATTCTATCAAGACGCGGGGAATATACCAACATAGATTTAGTAGGAAACTCTTTTTGAATGTTTATTATTCTTTTTATTACTTCATTATCCTATTTCGCGAAATAGTTTTAAAAATTACAGAATTCCTATCGTCTACAAAATCGTGGTCGGCATTGTTTTCTTCGTGTCTTGTGTACAAGTACTAGTGCCAGTAAATACTTGTCGAGTAGTGTACTTTAAATTAGAGTCGAGGCTTGAAATTGGGGGTGATACAGGTGGTTATCAAAATAATGAAACCATCTGTGCATAAAAGTGACATTTTTAAATGCTCTTCGTAATCATTAAAATATAATAATAACTACCAGGTTGTTGTTTTTTAAAAATAAATAGAAGTGTATAAATTCTGATAGTATGTGGTAGCTTTATTAAAGTTCTGTAAGTCATAGATATTTTTCAAAATAACCAATTGTTGAACCTCTCGGATTTTCCAAAAAGGCCAATTGTAGAATCTGGTCCAGCTGTAGAAAGTTTGACTGAAACATCCCAGTTTTTATTCGATTCTTGAGGAACAGTGTATAGTCATGACGGAATGCACACAGTGCGGCAACAGAAGATCGGCAAAACAAAATAGTGAACGGAAAGAGAAGCTCAGTAAAAGATACCAATGGGTATAGAAATAGATTGTGGTGTCTAAAAAGCTAACAACTGCAGCAAAAAGGATCACAGAGCTCAATCAGCATCCGGATTATTCAGTGTCAAAGAAGGCACTTTCATAAGCAGAACATTTACGGCACAGGTGCAATTCCAAAGCCACTTGTGTATGTATGTTATTGAAAGCAAATGCGTACTTTTAAAAGAGTTAAAACAAAAGTTGGCAGCAGTGAGGCACATAAACTAATTGGCTGGTAAGACGAGATTGTATTTTTCATGTGATTATGACGTCACATGAATTTAGCCCATTTAAATTTACTCAAACTTTAGAATTTTATAACATTTATTATTGAATGCGAATCTTGTTATCTAGTATTTAATATCATTAACTAGCAAATATTTTTATATTATAAGAAAATTCGTTTACTTTATTTTACTAACTACTAAAACTTTTGTATGATTTTTTATTTGACCTCGTGCTGTAGAAACCAAACAAAAATTCATTTAATTAGGTCACTTCACGCAGCACTACGGTTCTCAAACTGTGGGGTGCGCCTCCCTAAGGGGGCGTAATAAATCTACAATATGGAAAGTCGAAAATAAAAGATTTAAAAAATTATAAATTTACTGAAAGGAAGCAAAACAAATACATTCTGATATAATAAAAAATAAAATACACATTTACACTGATATAATATACTTATAAAAAATGTATCAATACTGTACAATATATTTTATATATAACTAATCTCTCAATATTAAATTAAGAACAAGTTTAATATTTACTAGTGACTCCCATGGGCTTGTCATGAAAAATATTACAAGTACATTTTAATACTTATCTTGATAACTTGTACGGTTTATGATTTAAATCTTATTGCAGCTTTAACGTCAAAGTACATTATTGTTGCATTCAATACATTGTTATAGTAAAGAAGGGGGTCGCGAGGAAAATTATGATTGAAAATTGGGTCGCAACTATTGAAAGTTTGAGAAGCACTGACGTACCATTTTCCCTCTATCCATAAACAGAATTCCGCCAACGGTTGCCTTCCAGTGGGTACCTTCCCATTGAGGCCTTTGGGAAAATGAAATGGCGGACCTTTAGCAAAAAGAGGCATGGATATTCTCCAAAGATCTACTAGAGACCTACCTGTCTCTCACTCAGCAAAACTTGAAAATAATAGGATTTATAAAAAATATTTTCAGGATGCTGCTACCAGTGCAGCCAAAAATAAATCATGGAAGATGCTAATAAAACCTAACTGAGTCTCGGGCTCTACTCATGCGACTGCTGTAGCTGAGCTTAGATTATTGACTGGACATAACTGCCTTTGTCCATATTTGTTTCGTTTTAATCTGACTGACTCCCCTTTTTGTGGTTTGTGTGCTTCTGGACAAGTCATGTACGCTTCTCATCTAGACATGTGCTCTGCACTGAAGAGGTTGGACTGTATTGGGAAGAAATATTGGAGCGCTCGTTGTCTAACGATCTAATGGTCGATGGCCAAGCATTGGATAAATAAAAATAATAAATAATGTTAAAAATGACAATCAAGCAACTTCTTTAAAAAATTGACGGACCGTACAGTTACCAATTTTTTTCAGTGAATTTGTTACATTACTATCCTTATTTTAATGAGAGTATTTTGAAACATTTTGAGTATTTTCTTTTAAAAAAGTTATGTGAATTACCATATAAAATACTTCTAAACAATAAGAACTCATTCACATTTTAACATTTGCCATTTTTTTAATAACTTCCTTGACCCCAAATCTTAAATTAAAGAGTATTCATAGATATAAAATTAGAATGTGTGCAAGGTCTCAACGCTTTAAATGATAAGAGTTTTCAGAAATGTTTCTTTTTGTAATCTAATTTGCATTTTTGAGAAATTACGATTTAATTTTTTACTCTTAACGCTAAATTGCCCAAAGAAATCATTTTGACTGCTTTTTAATTTCAATTAGAAAAACAATTACATATATAATGCACAACTTGTTAGAATATTTTAGAATATTTTTTTCCCAAATGATGTAATTTTTTTTATTGTTAATATTTACTAATGACTTGTTATATGCCTGTAAATAATATAAAAAAATACTAAAAGTTAATTTTAAACAATTTTTTTACACATTAATCATTCTTTCACAATTCAGTCACTTTGACTGTCTTTGGACAATATAGGTATATACTAATTTTCAGTCTTTCTAGTGTTAACTAGTGAATACTAGCGCCATAGTTACCATTGCTAAAAAAGTTCTAATCTAGTTAAAATAAAGATTTTAACTATATTACACATATTTCTATGCAGTTTATCTTCCAATAGAGATAGCAAAATCAATTTTTTCATTGATTTTCGTGAAACAAAAACTTCTTCGCACAAAGATAAAGTTTGAAAAACTTTCAAATATTTAAAATAATATTAAATAATATGTGCAGATATATTTCTACGTGAACTTAAGGTATCCGACTACGTTAGGAACGTGATTTTAAAAAGCCGCCTAAATGAATAATTTTCATGATATTTAGTGTCACTTAGATTAGAATGCCTGTATAAAACTGTTTGAAGGACATTTTGGCAAAAACAATTACTTAAATACAATATTTCGGCAAAAAATGAACTTAGAATAACCTTTTTTCAAAATGTTCTCCTTTTGTGAAAAAATTTTCTATTATGATTATATTTTACATGTATATAACTCAGATTTCTATACAGAGGCTCAACTATGATGTTTGAAAAATTCCCATTATTTTCAGAGTTACAACCATTTCAAATAATTCTCGGCGTTTTTTCTTAAAATTTCTCCCCTCTGTTGTAGTAAAACATGGATAAACCCACTTCTAAGTTAGATATTTCAAAAGTTCTAGTTGAGCCTCTGTACAGAGGTCTGAGCTATAGACAGGCAAAATATTATTATAATAGAAGCATTTTTCACAAAAGGAGAATTTTTTGAAAAAAGGTTATTCTAAGTTAATTTTTTGCGACATATTGTATTTAAAAAAAATTTTTTTTTGCCAAAAAATGTGCTTAAAACTATTCTATACATGTATTCTAATCTAAGTGATACTAAATATAATGAAAAGTATCCATTTTTGCGCCTTTTTAAAACCACGGTTCCGAATGTAGTAGGATACCTTAACGCATATAAGTGACGTTTTTTCTAATACTCAATGCATGATTTAACAGGAGCCACGCTCTAGTGTTGGACTACAGAAAATTTAAAAAATAGGTTTCCTACATGCAATTTGCATTAAAAAAATAATAATTTTACTAGTTTTTTTCCTGATGGTCCTGCGGATTGGTATTTACCGTTGCAGACCAAGTACATTCCCAGGGGACTGGTATCACTTTTTAGTGCGGCGCCATATATTTGGAACAGCAATCGCCGCAATGTAATTTTGACACCCAAATTCCACCCATGACGAAGGCACTTGAGCTCTGACGATGTGAAATAGTACTAGGAATTTTAATCTTGGTGACAGCATTCAAGTGAAACAGGCACTTTACGGATCTTCAATATGCTGCATAATCGTACGACATGGCTGCTGTTGATCTTCTGCATCATGACAATCCACTGACTAGGGCCGGGATCGAACCTACAACCTTAGGCGTACAAGGCCAGTGATAAACTAACTACGCCACCCAGCTGACATCGTTTTGCAAGTAAAGAGAATAATGTTAAAAGCTTATAAAAAGTAGCTACTTAAAGTTTAATAAAAGCAATAAAAAGAATTGCTCCTAAAATAACCCTACACATTATCAAATAAATTATTTGTATGTTTTTGCATAGATTAAGTTCAACAAATTGATATATTTAATATTCTTGAAATATTCTAAGAATACTTATATTAAACAAATCAATGTATCATATGTAATTCAAAGAATATATGGTTTGTGTTGTCATAAAACATCAACTAAGTTCAGTGATTCCTAAATCAGCCACAGGCAAGTCACTTAAAAATGACATTTGCAATAAAGCTCGACGATAGATTTAGGAATTTTTCCCTTAAAGGGCTATAAAACGAGAGGCTTTTGAGCGAGCTGAAACTAACTTTTACCGTCAAACATTGCTGAATTAGAATTTATTCCTTGTGTTGAGGAGAAGAAAGAATAAACTCGAAGATTTCTCTCGGAAAGAGAGAGCTTTTCTTAACTTGATATACTACTTCTATCTAAAAGTTAATTAGATCCACCGAAGAAAACTTGCAATAAACATTTCTACGAAACATCGTAATGTGAAAGGACGGTCGAACTAAATATTTAATAAAACAGAGAGAATTATGAAAATATTTCCTGTAATGTATTTAATTTTCTATACACACACATATATATACAAAGCAACTGACTTTTAATTAATTGTTTCTTAAATTGTGTGCTACATAAATATTTAGTAAAACTTTTATGAAACAGACAAGGATGTTCTTAATCCATCTAGAAATAAAAGATTAATACACATAAAAAAAATAATGCGTTTCTCTACACACAAATTCAAACATAAAAAGTTAATTGCAAAAACAATAATTTCAATAATTTTGAAGGGCAGTAAGGTACCTTTCGTTAATATTTCATGTACGTTAATGTTACAGGGCTATTCACCGGGCTTTATTGGCAGAGATTGTACCTTCTAAGACCGTAAAAGCATTTATTGCCAGCAATAATTCCACTCTGTATTTCATATGTGATATTGTTATTAATGCTGACTTTAAAGCCCAGATATATAAAGCAATCAACTTTTCCAAACTTGTAACAAGACGGGTCTTTAGATAGCATAAAAATAAGCCATAACAGAAATAACACTCAAGATTAAGACTACCCACTTTTTACAAATAAGTAATGAAAAGTAAGTACACCAGCAGCAAAATCGGTTTTTTAAGCAGAAAACACACCAGGGATGGCGAACCTTTTTGAATCGTAGGTCAAGTTTTGTTTATATTTTTTTAGTACTGCTCATGGGTCATTAATGCATCAGAGTTAAGTTTAAAAATTTTTAACTGAGTAATTTTAAAACTAAACATCTTTAAAATCTAATTGGCTTAACGGGTAAAAATGGGCGCTATGGAAGCCTCTTTCTCGAAATATACTGAACAGAACCTCACAAAAGTGCAAGTTATCCGAAGAAAGTACTTTAAATATGGTTATTTACTTATTTGCTTTGGTTTGTAGATATTTTTCAACAAACAAAATGCGAGTAATATTTATACACTTTACTTAATGTTTTGTAAACACTTTTGCTTTATTTCAAGTACTACATACTTTCATATACATTCGTTGTCATTTGCATTAATTTGAAGCAGTAATGGTCAAACTGAAGGTTACAGACAGCATTTAAATTGCTTTTTTTGTCAAAGCAGTGCTTGAAAAAATACAAATGGAATATAAATAATCCACACAAATTAGAAAATTTATATAAACCCACGTAAACAAACAAGGAGCTTCCTATCAATCGTGGGTCAGTTAAAAAGCTTGCATGGGTCAGTGTCTGACCCACGGGTCATTGGTTCACCATCCCTGACATGCACCATTCATATCTACACTAGCACCCCAAATATATTGCCGGATATTTTCATTTGACATCATCCCGGCAACTGACGGCCGTGAGAAAAGCTCCACTTCACCTGCGAGCCAGAACCCCGTAAGTAATTCGAAGGGTAAGAGGCAATCATCCACACGACAACAAAGTAGGACAGTCCACTTTTAAACACTGGAAAGAATGGTTGTGTTAGCCTCCCACTTCACTAATAACATATTCCCCGTAAAATGGAATCAGTCAATAATTTGAATAAATTGTAACCAATAGTACATTTTGCAATTAACAGCAGAGGACGAAATATATATCAATTATTCCACTTCTTAACTTTCACGCTACCTATTAATTTTCAATCACTTCACAAAGGGTAATAAGTAAATAAAATTCTGTTAACTTTATACAGTTATTAAACTAAATCAACACACATCTCTATAATACTTAGTTTTAATGAAAAGATATTCATTACAGTCTGTAAATTTGCGAGAAATACATTTTTCTTCCATTTGTGTAATTACACTTGAATACTGTATGATGTGTAATCGCAGGATAAAAAATCCAGACCTTCATTTACATGCTTCAGATAACTTCACTTAGCCTTCCGAATTTTCAATCAGCAAATTATGTAAAGGAAATAAAAATAAGTATATATTTAATTCCATCCGTATAACGTGTTCTAAATAAGTGTGTAGTTTTGTGCGAATTAATTACAATTCTAACTGGATAAGGGTAATCATATTCCTATAGTGCACATGAAAACCAGATATAATTTAGACAATCAAATATAGAAATACGATGTCACGATGTAAAATGTTCATTATTTATTCCGCTAAATTTAATTTACTTTCGGAAAATTTTTCGAACAAATTTATTCCTTTAAATAAAAATATATATAGAATAGAATTTTAAACTCTTTTCACGGATATAAATATTCTATTTAAACTTTATATGCAAATTCATGCTCAGTCTATCTTATAGTTGTCGATGAAATCTAATTAAATATTGAAAAGTAATCCAAATTTAATTTTCTCGTTCAAATTTTGTATGAATAATTAATGTAAACATTTACTAAGTACAGCTCTTTTAACACAGGTATAGGCCTTAATTAACATATTTACATTTTATTTAAATACATATTCGTAGGACTCTAGGTGAATATGAGATGTTTTTGATTAAATTTTGTAATTTTTGATCACATATTACATGTTATTTTAATGAATATAGTTAGAAATCTAATATATAATAGTTAGAAATTTTATTTGTATTTAATGCAATGCTTTGATCAAATATCTAGGAATATTTTTGTGAAATGAAGGCATTAATTTAAACAAAAAGTCTATGTTCAAGAAGTATGTAAGTCATAGATAGAAAGTGTGAGTATGGGACTAGATGCAAATCCTTCTTTCATTGAAGTAACACTTTTTCCAAAATTACATAAAATTTAGAAATATCGCTGATTTTCACGGGGATAGCTACCACCGCGTATTAGCCGTTTCAACGACACTGGGCCCCCAAGCTACAGGGGCCCTAACATGTGTAACCACAGTACATCTAAGAGGGCTCCAATATCTAAAAACAATTTTGATACAAGGCCCACCTCAGAGCCAGCTATTTGTACTACATTTTTACACTAACTCGGAATTTCGGAATAGAACTGGTAAGAAACAAAATTAATATCGAGAAACCCACGCTTTTACCACAATGACATTAATTTTCCAGTTATTTTTTTTAATTCTGGTATTAAGAATTATTTTTTTACTTTTTAGTTCGATTAACCATGCTACACTAGTGCTGATTTTAAATATTTTTTGACTTGATGGTCAAAGTCACCCAAGCTGATTCATGGTTTATGCCTGAAGAGCTTGGAAAAGCTTGTTGTTTATTTTTTTTTATATTTCAAAAAACAAAACATTGCATAATATGCGGAAACATTTTGATTTCTACTCTTGAAATGCGAAAGTGATACAATTAGTAAAGCCCGCTCTAATGAAGGTAGCACAAAAATCAGTCATAGACAGTTCTAAAAACGAAATCTAAATTTTAAGCAAGAAAAACTAATTTTAGTTGCGTGGGGGGAAGGGAGAAGGAATTCCTATTTCACATGAAACTTTAGCCACGAAATAATGAGACCACAAAACAAAATTTACACGGTTGCACCGAAAACAAAATTAAAACTTCTATTTCTAATCAAAATGAATATTTTTTCAATGAATTGCAGAGTGTAAACGTTATACATTCTTGATAATATCCCACTAATTGCCACTTCAGACAGTGGATCGCAATCGGTTATCATAACTAAGAAATATATTTCAGTAAAAAAGTCAGTACACTCTCAAATTATTGCAACGAGTTGTTTTGGAGACTGGATAATAACTGATGTGTATAAATTTACTACCTCATAGACGAGGTGAGGGGAACAGCAACAAATACTGGATACGGAGTTTAGAATAAGCGCAGGTTACCCTCGAAAATTTACGAGCTTTTGAAACAAATCTGAGCTAGTAATAATAATATTTACATTTAGATACAAGTTATTCAAACTATGGTGGATTTCCATTCTACAGAATATGTTATTCGTGAAGGAGGTCAAACACAACATCTTTTTTCAATTGTTTCAAACGGACTGCCTCCCCACCCTTTTGGGGGGGAGGTTCCATCTTACACCTCGAATTTCACTCGAAGTCTGACAATCAGATGCAATCCAGCTGTTTGTTTTCTCAGGGAAATTGGTTGCCGGCGTGATGTCAGATGAAAGGACCCCGTAATATTTTACGGGAGCTCTTGTAGATATAAACGGTGTAATGCTATCTTCGTACGGAAGCTGATCTTGCAGTTGAGAGACGGGAAAATGGTACACCCGGTATACTCCAAAAATAAAATAGCGAGAGAAAATCAAAATGATGAGTCAGCATGTTGAAATTATTCGGGGAAATGTATGGGTGTGTCAAATCTTATTTTACTTAAAGTATCTATAGCAGATAAATGACAAATTGTTGCTTTGACCTGACACATATTTTAGACTGCAATGTTAAGGACAAAGTCCGTACACCAATAAAATACACCAAATTAATGTCAACTACAGCTCAGAAAATGAAAATAATTTTTGTTTGCTGAAAAACTCATTTGTCAAAAGTAACATAGGTTATCTTGTATTCAAAAAAATCAGAGTCGAAAATAAAATAGATCAATGAGCTTAAGGCATAGTTGGAGAGAGTTGTTCCTATTTTTCATCTTCAATTGTGGCATGCAAAAACAAACAATGCGCTGGTACATCGATTATAAGATGATAATCAGGCACAGGTATCCACTTCCAGTTATTGAAGATGTATTAGATAAATCAGGTGACGGAAGTGTATTCATGATTCTTTATTTGAAGAATGTTTTTTTGCATGTAGATATGGATGAGAAGCAAAAAGAAAAAATACTGCGTTCTTTACATAAATAGGATAGTAAAGATTTTAATTTGGTTTAACCATTTGTAATTTATTTGGTTTAGCCATCTATTTAGTTTAACTATTAGCAGTAATTATTTTCCGAAAAAAAGAAATTATCAAATACGTATTTAGAAACTTGTTAAGAGACAGTACTTTAATTATTTATTTAGATTAGCTTAATAATTCGGGATATTGATGAGAGAGAAGCTCATGAAAAATTAACTTCTATGTTAGCCACGGCTTTCAAATACGGTCAAGAAATAAATCTGAAACAGTAGAACTTTTTGCAGAAATAAAATTTATTTTTAGGCCATATTTATTCAAAGTGGTACCATCCAGCCGCATGTTGACAAAGACAAAATCAGTCCGCAACTATCCAGAACCTAAGAATGGAAAAGAGGTGCACAGTTTCCTGTGGTTTGACAGGAAGCTTTCGAAAGTATGTACTTTCTTATGCCATGATAGCTAAATCTTTTAGTGATTTATTGCGGGGACTCAGACATCCTGAATTTATTCATAACAAAAAATAGCTTTTTCAGATTCTTAAGAACACTTTGTTGAGTGAACACCCCTGCTGCATCTTTTCGAAGGACGTGTAAAGTGTAGAGCTCCATACAGATGCGTGAAATCTCGGGGAGTGCTATGCTTTTGCAGCTAAATGATTGATTATAGACGTTTTTATCCTCTCCGTTAACTGAAAAAGACCTCTATTTAAGAAGAAAATTTGTGCAGCAACAAACCTGAAATTCTTGCAATTCTACAAGCTCTAAGGGAGCTTTGAAATCATATTTTGGGAAGAAAATTATAAATTTATACAGATTGTGCTGAGCATTTACATAAACATTTGACAAAAAGGAACTAACACGGCCTTTC
>BMAV01009007.1:27468-57129 GCA_019973955.1 Trichonephila inaurata madagascariensis
TCCGTCTTTAAGAGGTCACTGCAGCTTCTTTCTCTTGATCCTAGAGGGATGGCTTCCCCCTCAACTTTTATCACGTGTCTTCAAAGAAGAAAGGTAAAAATGGTGATGTGGAAGATTGAAGAAGATCCCCATCCACTTTCGATTCGATTCTTTAAAAGCCCTGGGTGGTCCGATTTCACGCCCTCCAATAATCTCTGATTGGCCTGCATAGCAGATCTGCACACGGCGCTCTTTGGCTTCATCCTAACTTCATTGGTTCTTTGAAACAATAGACCGACGCGACTGAGATCAAGTCCATCGCCGTACCTAGTAAATTATATGAAGGTTCTATCAATCAACCTGTCACTTTGACACTAAAGATACCCTACATGATATGTCTTTATCACATCAGGCAGATATTCTTTTTCATTCAAATAATTCGTGGTTCACATGTGCGAAGTAACGAAATAATAGAAACTGTTCATGAGGATGTCATTTCTATATATCGTTGATTCTAAAATCGTCTGGGTTGGAGAAGGAAAAAGTGTGGCAAAGTCACAGCCATTTTTAGAATTAGCTCAGCATCTGTTTTTTCCCCAGGCATGAGGAAAGAATACACGGTATTTTTTGAAAGATCACAATGCTCCATCTGGGAATTTTTTTCTCTCCCCCCCTCCTCTAACTTGAAACGTATTGTCGGGAAGTATTCTTCTAATGAGCCGACGCTACAACGCTGATTACGAGTTCGTGACCGTGAACACTAACTACGGCGAACACATATACGGTTTTGGTAAAGCATGCAAAATATTTTTGCCCAGCATCACAAAATTAATGCAAGTAAGTGTTATTTAGCTTTCGTAAATAATCTAATTTGTAATACATAGCAGGGTTTTTTTTTTAAAAAAATAAAAATGTTATACTTCTCAAAAAATTAAATTATACTTTGCTAAATAATATATGCAATGATTTTTAATTCTTTCATAATATATTTTAGTAACATTATATTTATGAAATGCAGCTGTATTTTATTTTTGTGTAAACTAACTATTTGTATACACGATACAATTAACACTATTAACACTCTCATTCAAATTAAATTCATATAAATAATAAGGATGAATATTAAACTTGAAGTATAACATTTCTCTAATGAACTGGCTTTTGTTCATTCGGCTTTCTTTCGGAGCCTACTTTGTTTATATAGTTTACATTTATTCAGTAGTATTTTTATTGATTCTTTTCGAATGCTTCTGACAATACCCAGTTGATATAAAAAGACGTCTTTTTATTAAAGAGAAAGATTGCATTATAGGAAAATCTGAAAAACGAATAGGATTATGCAAGAACGTATTTCTAAATATCATCTGCTTTCGAAGACTCCCCAAATAATTTATTCTTAGCTTGAATTAGAGGAAGAGGTTGTGCAATTTTATGAATGAAATGTTTCTGCTCTAGTGAACTTACTTTCTGCAATGGCATCTTTACAAGATTATCAGGGTTATTTTCTTTCTTTGTTCTATCAAAGAGAGATCTTATTAATAGTAGAAGATACTAAGCAGTCGCCATTTTTAAAACGATTCGATTGTGCTTCTCAGTAAGCAGATTTGTTCTTTAACTTAAGTATTTAACATACTTACACTTAATTCAATGAATTTAGTACTAACAAATAGGGTTCAGAAAATCTAATAACGTCAACCATACAATTTATTTTTATTTATGTGCAAATTAATTTATGAGAATAATTCTGAGAATGAAATTATATCCAATTAGATTTAATGCCTGTTTTTAACCTAATTACTTAAGCTTTTAAGTATTAAATGGCAGCTTAATATTCGACATTTAAGGAATGGAATTTAGATTTAATTTTATTATCTGTGTTACATCTAAGATCGCTTCAGAAGTGTTTCAATATGTCAGGACCTTTAAATCTACCCGATTTCTTTGTTAATCCAGTGAATTATTCAAAAGATGATTGATAGAATCCAGCAGCAAGACAGTCAATTATATTTTAAAGCGTTTATTTCAATTTGGACACAACATATCTTAAAATCAATTCACACTCATAAAAACACACAGCTACGTTCGCAATGACCATATGATACAAAACAATTACAAACTTATTTTTAAATTGATTGAACAAGAGCTCGCAGGCTCGTGAACAGTCCGTTCACTTTGTGATATGGTCGCTCTTTGGTGACCCTATCTTTGATTGTTAGCGTGAATTAGAGGTGTGGGATTCTCAAAATGAATAGACATTTTAAAATTCTTAAAATATGACTTTATTAAGAATATAACTTAAACTTTTAACAATTTAGATAAATTTATATAAGTGAGAATTTAATAAACCAAACACACAGCGATAGTTAAACCGAATCGCGTAATTTAGACCACTTTATCTAAATAATTATATTATCCGCTTACTCTCAATTCTGATAATATTACAAGCCCTAATATCAAATAATCAGTTATACCTTAATCCAAACTAAGATTCTATCATGGTACGGAAACGTCTGGCCTCGCGTGCAATGGTATGCACCTTGTATCAATGGCTGAATATCTCTGTAACTTTATGATAGGCTGTCAATTCACACTCGTATCTCTCCTAAACATAACTTTCCCTAAATTGCCATACTGCTTACTGAAACTTCTGTTCTTTTAAAAGCTATCTTATTTGCATTTCATAATCGCATTTCGCTTCTTGGATTTTGGTTGGAAAAGCGTTGCCATTAATCTTGGACGTCAAAGAACCCAGAGGTTATGTTACAGAAAAGACGCGTGAGCACGACACAACTTCAATTCATTTTTTAACTTGGACGGCCTTCCTCACAATCTGTGTAATCTTATGAATAAATAAGTAATATTTGTTTGAATACTTAGTAGCCTCAGAGATAAAACATGGGATAAACTAAGATAACATTGATATTTTATCCCTGTAAAAATATCACAATCAATCGAGCATTTTAGAGCGATTAAAAATTAAAGTTAACTGTATATTTTAAGATATTCACTATAAAAAAGATCCATTAAAAGAATTCTTAAACTGAAATACTTGTAAGAGAGTTTACGTTATTTCCTTTTTAAGATACTATTTGTTTAATCTTTTTTAGATGTTCATTAGATGACAAAAACATTCATATAGAGAACTCCTAATAAAAGAATTGGGAACAATTTAGTTAAGAAAACATTAATCTTTGTTTCGAAGATATTTACTCAGGATCTCTTTGCTTTAAAAAATACTTCGAGGGTTGTAGAGTTACATTTCATAATCATTAAATATATATCATAATCAGATATTTTGAAAGGTTTAGTGAGTTAAAACTTCAATGCATGATTTTTTGTTTTGAGTTTTTAAAAAAATTCTTTTTTATAGGAATGCAGTCATAAATAGTAGTAAAAAAATAAATAAAAGAATCCAGGTAATAATATTTAGTATTTATTTCGAAAAAAGTAGAACGTAAACATTTGGCAACATACACTATTTCCCCCAAATCTGACATATATCCAATAAAATTTTCAAATTCAACATCAAACATTGGTAGCTTACTTGATAATAGATGATAAATATTTTTTTTTAATTAGATAGATCACTCATTTATAGGAAACTCAAAAATAGGAAAGATCTTTCCGAGTAACAGACTCAACTTCCTCACACACCACATTCAAATTAAAAAAAAAAGAAACATAATTTTTCCGCCAACAGTAATGTCTTTTTTCTTTCATACATGATTTACTGTCTATGGTTATTAACGTTCGTTCGAAAAAGCACACACTCAGGTTTTTGATAAAATTAATTGGTACTGGAATGTAGGCAATTGGCAACAATATGCATTTAAGGGTGAAAACAGTTATTGTTCAAAGATGAGATATACAAAACTGTCTGCATATAAACTCATGAACTTAGTGTACAACCAAAGACACGAGTTCAGTTTGAGGTAGTGCTTTTCAAACTTTCAATATTTGCGCCCCAATTTTCAGTCATAATTTTTATCGCACTCCCCTCCTCCTCTTACAACCACTATGTATTGAATACAATAATGATGTACTTTGACGATAAAGGTATAATAAGACTTTAATTATAAACTGTACAAGCTGTCAAGATAAAGTATTACATTTTGTACATAGTAAACCCTAATTACTAAACATGTTTCTAATTTAGCATTGATTAATTATCAAATATTTTGTTGAGTACTGACACATTTATAAATATATTAAATCAGTGTGAATGTGTATTTTTTATTATGTCAGAATGCATTTTGTTTTGCGTCCTTTCAGTAAATCGATAATTTTTAATAAGAATATTAATAATTTTTAATATTAATTTTAATTTATTATTAATAATTAATATAATTAATTTTAATAATAATTAAATAATACTATTTTTTCAACTTTTCTATATGCTCCCGCTACCCAAGTAGGTTGTGACGGGGCTTTCATCGCGATTTCAATTAACTGTCCGCTTGGGATTTCTTTGGAATCAGAATGGCAATTCTTTCCAACCAACTCAAGAAGAAGAACGTGTATATGTATATTAGGAATCATATACATAGGGGAAGTTTAGCATAGGGGAGTCCCTAAGTAGAAAGGTAGTCGCAAGGTGAAATGAAATATAGTCTAGAAAAGGAATCATTAGTTTGGAAATTAGCCTCACACAACCGGTGCAGATTAACCAAAAGTGGGTCCGAGCCCAACGGAGTATAGCCCGATTAAAGCCAGAACAGAAATTATAAGCTGTTTATCTAGGATATAGCGGTAAACTTGATAAATTAAACTTTAAGTATAAAGCATTTACTATTGAGATAGTATTTAATCTATAAAGTTAGATTCAGTGGTTAGTTGAGCTATTGATTGGTAATACCTGTTGCGTCTTCTCATTCTTGATCATCCTCCTTAGATTATTCTTGTTGTTACATTGTGTTTAAACTAAGATCTTAATAAACAGATTTTAGTATGAATGACTTTAGTAGTTCTTCGTTCCTCCCCACAGACACAGGTAGCGTAAATAGTGTAGATCGGGTGTCCCCTTGAGCGGGGACTTCACATGGTTATCATGCCTCCCTATATAGAGGGGGAGCTTATTAGAATACACTCTTGAATAGCCATATTGGTACATTTTTTACATGCGACATAATCATATGACATGCGTGCCTTAGATTTTTGCATCCAGAAAATCAATCGACTGCAATCGAGATCGAACCCTCAACCTTAGGCTTACAAGGCGGCACGCTTCCTCTGAACCAACGAGCTGATGTTAAAGCAATTCCAGGCAAATCATATATCCCTTCCTGAGGGATTTTAAATTAGCCTAGATCTGCGCTTCTCAAACTGGGGGGCCCCCCCCCCCCTAGGGAGCATGCTAACCCTAGAAGGGGGACACGAGCATATTGAAAATTCAAAAACAAAAGATTATTTCAAAAAATCATTAATTTTTTGAAAGTGAAACAAACAAAATACATTCTGTCATAATGGGGAAAAAATACATTTATACTGATATAATACACTTATAATTGAATCAGTACTACACAAAGAACTTTATAATTATTTTAACAATACTAAGTTAAGAACTAGTTTAGTAATTACCAGTGACCGCACCGCGCGTTTGGTCATATATAAAATTATATGCAAAAATTAACTCTTATCTGGGTCTCTCTCTCTCTCATTTGTGCAATAATTAATCCCTTAACTGCGGATTAAAAGTTACGCGATTCTCTTCCCAATGCCACCATTTTGCACATATGCACGTATATGTGGTGAATTTGGGGGGGGGGGGAGAGAGAAAGGAAAAAATAAGCAAAGCCTCTGAAATTTTTAATTCCCTCTCAAACAATGTTTTGGTCATTTTATTGCATTCCAAAGTCTTCGGAATAATTTTATGGATAGTAGTGAACATATTTCGGAAAGACGTATATATACGTCCGGGGCAATTTACGCACTGGCTGAGCGAGACGTTTATATACGCCGGTGGTGAAGAGGTTAAAGTCGTACTGTAACTAGCGTCCAAGTATCGTATTTTCGAATTCAATACATCGTTATTGTATAGAGGAGGGGGGGGGGAGCTCGATGAAAATTGTGATTGAATATTGGGTCGCAAGTATTGAAAATTTGAGAAGTACTGGTCTAGATGGAAAATTTAGATAACTGAAGTAATGGACTACAGAACCTTTGCCTCCGAAAGGTAGTGCTATTGTAAACATAACTCACAAGGATTCTAAGCTATCTGACATCTCACTATCTAATTTTCCATACTACTCTAATGGTGCGATGGAAGCAGCCCAGATTTTTTGTTTATTCCCCCAGCCCCCCCCCCCCCCCTTTGCATGACGCGTTTAGAAATTCAAATAATACTGCCACCTACATAGTGGTTAGTTGATTTTATGCCGTTTCAAAAAACAAACCAGTTCTTTAAAAGCGATGAAAATTTATTGTGGATAAACAACCCTTCAAAAACTGTATACAGCACTAAAATTCCAGAAGGTTTTCGCACCATCTACAGTGCTCAGACACAACTATCAGTGTCTAAGAATTCAAGTGTGTAATGTTAAAGATTATCTGCAAGCAACCTCTCTTCTTCTTCAACGGCCGAAGTAATACTGACTCAGTTTCAACAAGCGATTGTTAATTATAATATACACGGCTGTCTTTTAGCACTTTTTGGAAAATTCCACTTATGTCATAGATCGCGATTTTATAGGTTGCTTCATTAATTTCCAGAAACATCCATACGATAGCCAATTCACAAAAAATAGTCACCAAATTCGGTCATCAAATATTTACCAACTTGGCTCGATCGCCAATATTTGGTCAAGTATCCATTGAAATGCCATTATAATGTTAGGGATGGCATTGTTTGTGAATATTACAATTTTTGTCATAAAATAAATACAACAGAAAGTAATATTAACGTATTAAATATCCAAATATAAATTTAGACTATTTTAAACATTAATTACACAAAATTTGTAATAATACTTTTTGAATATTGTGTTGTAAAATATAGTCTTGAATAATGTTTTTTTTTCTTTAATGTTTAAAATCTTAAGAAAAAATGAAGTGTTATACCTTATGGTAACATATTCACAAAACATGTAATAAATTATTTGAAAAGATTTATTTACCTCTTATTTCTTATGTTTAATTCAGTTGTTTATGATAGTTTGTATTGCTTTTCACTCACAGAGGGGGGGACGTTTAAAGGTTTCATACAATTCTCTGTCATTATACTGCATATTAATTTAGCATGCTGTACTTTTATATTCAAAAAAACCTTCCGTAAACATACTATTTCTTTTAAATTAATACATTTAAAAATACGAAGCCAAAAAATACCTTTACTGATACAGCTTGTATGAGAATTATGAAACACATATTTCACCAAAATATTAAACCAATTTCGACCGAAATAAATTATACAGCAAAATATTTTTCCCCAGGGATAGTGAGTTTACCATGTAAATTATATTAATTATATCCGTTAAAAAAGGTTTTCAGAATTTCAATTATCTTCATAAACATCAAGCTAGGATTTTCTTCTGCATATGGTTAGTAATGATGCGTGCACTTCAATGACGTAAAGGGGGATATTAGGCCTCCCCCCTTGCAAAGTCAGATTTTGCTATTAATATTAAATTAATTGGTTAAATACGTACTTAGCATCAGTCAAGTTTTGGAGCCCCTAGATTCCTGAGTCCCCACGCAATGCAGGGGTGTACATTATACGACTGGTGTATTTTATCATTAAGACAATCAGTTATAGGTAATAAACGAATCAAATGAAAAGAGAAAGAAATTACTGGAAATATAAAATGAAACAAGCAAAAGATATAGGCATAGCAAAATGGATTGCGCCAATATTTAATAAAAGTGCCAAACATGTGAAATATACAATTCGTTATGAAAAAAGTTTAACTCAAAGTCTAGATACGGTCATTCAAATATCCGTAACTATTCAAATACCAAAAAATAATTTGTTACACTTTTAATGAAAGAAATATCTTAAATAATTTTAGAATGAAGTTCACAGAGTTAAATCTGGCACACTATATCTTAAAGGAAGTATATTTATACATATATTATAAAGTCTTTCTCAAGTATTCAGACAGTAAAAACAATAAGTATTATATTACATTAAAACACTTTCCAGCAAAGAAGCTGTGTAATATATTTGAAATGGGTTTCAACTATATATAACTATTATTGCAACTAGTAGGGCAACTATTTTAAAATGAAAAAGATTACTTAGTAATAAGAATGGAAATTCTGTAAAATTTAAGAGTACCAGGACATGCTCGAAAGAGAGTAAAATGCCAAAAATAAGATTTATTTATGGGAAATATCTTTAAAACTTTCAGTAGAGCTTAGATTTTTTTTGTGATCTTAATAAAGAGATATTTTAATCATTTTGTAGATATACAAAAATAGGGGTTGTGAAAAGTTGTATTTGTAATAATAATAGTCATATACTACACTAATTCATAGTTTTCTTCTGATCTGCATGTAGATCAATGCACATTTTACATACTTCAGTCTTAAATTGCAATGATATACACTTCCATAAGCATTTGTATATTTCATTATATTCTGACAGTTCCTTATCGGAGCATTTTTTGTGTCAGAGTGTGGACATATATATTATTACGTAAATCGGGGTTCGAGGATTTTATGCAATCAGTAGCACAGAGCAAGACCGTTCTTCAGGAGCGATGGAAAGTTATTGTCGAAAAACAATTCTTGAAATACATGATACAAAAAGTAATTTTTTCAGATTAAATCTCAGAAGCCTTCACACTTTCTACTGCGTTCAGGCACAACTATCAGTGTCTAAAATACAAATATGTTAAGGATTATTCACAAGCACTCTCTCGACCTACTCAACAGTCGAAGTAATTGTTAATCGCTAGTCGACTCTTCACTGTCAAATTAATACTCACTCTTTAATTGTCTAAACAAGACAAACTGAGTTACGGCGAGAGACTTCATATTTATAAGCCTCACGGATCTTTTGAGAAAAATCTGCTTGCATCATAGATCGTGATATTAGTAGCTTTTCTCCCCTAATTTTCAAAAGAATCCATAAGTCGTGAACTCGCCCAAAGTGATGTCAACTTGGCTCTTATCACCAACATCTCGCCAATTTTCTACTGAATCTTTATTATAATGTAAGAAACGGCGTTGCCTGCGAATATTATAATTTTAACATAAAATAAATACAACATATAGTAATATAAACGTATTACACATACGTATATAAATTATTTGCACTATTTTTAGTATTTTTTACACAAAATTCGTAACAATGTAAAGATGCAGTTTAACACAAATTATAAAATGAACTTCTAATTTCTATCTATAATAATATATACTCTAATTATGTTTTCAAATAGTATTTTAAGTTGCTGATTGTTGAGTCCGTTGCAAATAGTTAATAGATGGAGTGATGGCATCCGGTAGCATCTAGTTAAAAATGTAATAGTTAAACTAAAGCGTTTAGCTGCAATAGAGATAACTATTGTTTCGTTGAAAATAAGTTGCAAAATTAATGATTTCAGAATAGTTAAGTCACTACGTCAGAGTCAGAATTGAATTGGATTCTCAACTAATGTACGTCATGATTTTGTAATCTATTTTACATAAGTTAATGAGATCGGTAATTCGTTTTGTAGTGTCAAATCAGAATTGTTAGTGTTTATTTTATTAAAATATACAATCAGACATTATAAGCAAAAAATAATAACACACCCTCTATGTTTTTAAATTACGAAATACATGGGACTTAATAATTTAATACACATTCTACAAAATTCATTAATTTGTGATTAAAAATGCATTACATAATTAACTTATTGTAATTTAATATAAAAATAAGCATTTAAGTTGGTAATGGAAGTATTACGTTTCACCCCATATCCATTATTCAATGAAACATTAGTATAATTTGTATTTAGAGAAGAACATTTTGTAGCTGATGCTCAGATAGATTTCTTATTTCATTAATGTTTTTGTTTTGTTCCCACAATGTGTGTTTGACTTTTAGAAAATATTAAGGATTCCAGCTGAATAAATTCCATTTTCCAAACGAAACAATAAATAAATAAATAAAAGATAGTTTTTATCTTGCTAGGAAATGGGCTGTGGTATCCGAATGATCATGATAGCGAACTGCCATGGCCGGCGTTATTTTTGTCAAGACAGGATTTCGTGCTCTGGTCCACTAAAGACCAGTTCTGTAGTAAAGCTGATGAATGTTAAATCTGTTTCGACTCAAAATCTTCACTTTGGAATGGAGTGAGTGAGTGAATATTAACGTTGCACTATATAGTTAGCTACTCAAAGACATTTGGCGACAGACCTCGTAATTTTGAACGATGGTCAACTAAAGAGGATGACACTTGAGCTCCCCCTCCTTTCCTAACTTCCACTTCACACCAACGGGAGAACGTTTGAACTCTAGACAGGTTTAACATGCATCGGCATCCTCTGCAAGGCGGGTCTTTAGGTCAAGGCTCGAAATCTTGACACACTGGCCACGAACTCGTTATTTTGATCACTAGGCTACCGCGGAAACAGGTATGGGGTGGGAGTTTGTAAATCGAACTACAGGGTCAATCTAGTCACCTAACTGAGGTACAAAATAAGGCCATTCGACAATAGCCGTAGTGTAGCTTCTGAGCGAAATAATGAATAATCAATCAATCAAAATTGAGCATGCTAGGAAAATCATTGACCAGCAACAATGCAGTAGGAATAATTTCCTTTACAGTTTGTTTGAAGAGATTGTACAGAGAGTTCTTATTCTGAATTTTTGCTTCGGTTTTCACTTACAAAAGACGTATCATACCTCATAAGAGAAGGGTAATTCCAAGAAGCACATGCCAGAGAGAATTTGAATGAAGCAGATTGCTTCATATAAGACTAAGGTTTGTCATACCGCAACATTTCAGCTTGCATTCATCGTTGCCGCGTGATTTGATGCGAATATATACGTTGTAGGATTTAAAAGTTCCCGGACTGAGCCTATAACTTGAGAATCTTTTTTTTCAGTATAACGTTTCTGTGCCACTGTAGCCCCCCCCCTTTTTTATAAGTGGTTTGTCTCAAATCTCGTGGTCGGTGGCTTGCCATAGCAACGCCTTTTGTTGACGGATGCATTTAGAAACCGGTAATTTAAAAAAAATGGTGTTTGTTGAACAAAAAAATAATATCACATTTTGAGTTCACCTGTGAAAGAAGGTTAAAGAGACTCATTAAATGTTAAATCACATGTACTTCATTTATGCAATATCGCGAATGGAAATTTTGAGTGACATCGACGTCTTAGGGAAGGCAGGGAAAGTGTCGAAGGTGATGGCGATGAACGCTCTGGACGTCCACAGACTTCCCGAACCTCTGAAAACGTTCAAAATGTTTTTGCGGCATAAAAACAGTAATAAAACGATAGCACAAATAACAGATCTGTTAGAATATCCGAGGCTATATATATAAAAAAAACTGACGATGTATCTTATCATGCATAGTATGAGTCAACACGTTGTTCCCCCCATATTAAGGTATCCGACTAGGTTCGGAACTGTGATTTTGCAAAAGCATATAAATAGATAATATTTATAATAATTAGTGTCACTTATATTATAAAATGTATATAAAAGTGTTTTAAGTATAGTACTACAATAAAAAATTATTTAAGTACAATATTTTGACAAAAAATGAACATAAAATGACAAATTTTCAAAATATCCTCCTTTTGTGAAAAATCCTTCTATTATAATATTATTTTGCCTGTCTATAGCTCAGAACTCTGTACAGAGGCTCAATTAGAATTTTTGAAATATATAACTTAGAAGTGGGTTTATCCATGTTTTACGACAACAGAGGGGAGAAATTTTAAGAAAAAAACGCAGATAATTATTTCAATTAGTTGTAACTGAAAATAATGTGAATGTTTAAAAAAAAATAGTCCAGACTCTCAGGAGAAGTCTTTACTTTATATAAGCACACAATTTTTTTTTATTTTAGAAACATTTTCTATAAAAGGAGAACATTTTGAAAAAAAGGTTATTCTAAGTTAATTTTTTGCCAAAATAGTGTATTTAAATAACCTTTTTTGTCAAAATGTCCTTAAAACAATTTTATACATGTATTCTAAACTAAGTGACACTAAATATCATGAAAATTATCCATTTATGTGCCTTTTTAAAATAACAGTTACGAACGTAGTCGGATACCTTAAAAGAAGACAAAAAAGGAATTCGAATGGAAATGGAGGGAAACTTAATCTCGACTATTAACAAAATTCCTTTCCTACTTGACAGAACTGTTACTGGACACGAGAAATCGTGTTTTTTTTGTACGACCCACAATCCAAGAAAGCATCTGTAACGTGTAAATCACTACAGTCTCCACGTAAGCAGAGATTCCGTAAAGCTAAGGTCATGCTAAAGGCATTTTTTGATACTGGAATTTATTCCTGAAGGACATACTGTAAGCAAAAACTCTATGTAGACATCTAGCGTCGTTTGTGCGACGCGATCCAAAAGAAGAGAGTAGAATTGTGAGCTGAGCAACCATGGGTGCTTTCGCATGGCAACGTTCATGAACACCGATCCGTCCACGTCACTGACTTCCTTGCAAAAACAAAGGTTTGGCCCCATCCTCCTTAGTCCTCTGATTTCGCCCTCACCAATTCAGCCTGTTTCCTGAACTGACCAGTTTCTTCAAGGGTCTTTGATTTCAATCAGTAGATGAAGTTAAACACTCATTGTAGGCTGAATTAAAGGACATGGCTAAAAATGAATTCCAGAAATGTTTTGATGACCTTTACAAATGATAGCAGATGATGATTGTTGCCCAAGGGTCTTATTTTAAAGGGAAATGTGTTTAAACAGTTTAATTATTAATATTTTTCAAGCTATAGACTCACAGTCCGGGAACTTTTGAATCCTATCTCGTATATCCACGCTTGTGTGTGGAGACTATACACACATTTATAATATAAGAAGTGCTTTGATCGGGTAAACTTCCAACTGTAAAAAAACTAGCATTGGTAAATAAGTACATTTTATATGGAATGTTTTCAATATATATTCATGAAAGGCGGGTGCTCGAACTTTTGCTTTTGCAAACCCGTTAAGAAAACTATTTAAGTATGCTTGTCTAGTAAACTACATTATTTATGGTGATCATAAATGAAATTCGAAACAAATGCAGGACAGAATGTAAAAATAAAGTTAAATTTTTAGCAAAGGAAATAAAAGTTATTTTTTATGAAACCCGTTGTTTGATGCTACATTTAAATAGTAAATTTTGGATAACTATCACATTAAAAATGGAATTGAATTTATTTAAGAAAAAAATGTAAAGCTCTTTTCAATTTTGAATGAAACTTTATAATTCACTTTTTCGCTATCTCAGATTCAAGTTAAACTACATTCACGTAATATTATTCTCCGAAATAACTTTTATTTATTTGTTTTGGTTTTGTTAAGTAATATTTATGAACGCGTTACGAAATAGTACATAAAAAAAGATTTATAGTTGAGAAAACTTTTAAAACACCTTGTACAACAGCTTACAATGTTAATAAAACGTGGATATGTTTCGAAAAAGACTTGAACATTTTAATTATATACAGTAAATTAGATTAACCTGCTAAGTAAGATATGAAAATTGTGTTTATCAATGAAATTTTCCCATCGGATCCGAGAAAACAATGAATTAATAAGGAACACCCGTACAATCTCCCCAAAATATTTAAAAACAGACCTGAATAACGTATATATGCATTTGCTACTGCCTTTAATTTCTAAGAGAGTGAAAGAAATAATTTTCTTTCTTTATAATACTCTGTACTCGCATTTGTTAACAATATTGAACATTTAATGACATCTATTTGTTTGAGTTTGCTCCTTTTAACACTAATTTGTAGTTTCAAATTTAAGTGTTATTTACAAATCTCACTTATTTATTTGAAACACGAATAGGAATTTGATTAAATTATGCAATGAAATAAAGCTATTACAAGAAGATGAATGTTTGCAGGATTATTTACTTAGATATAATATATAATTCTAATTTAAAATAAAATCTAGCTCACCTGAATCTTTCTAAATAATTTCATTTGCGTTATTAAATGCATCGAAATGCATTAGCATCACTTGCGTTTGAAACATTCTGATAGGGAATTAATTATCTCGTATATATTCAAATTCTTTATTCCTTAGAAATGTAAGCAAGATTTTTGAATAATAGATATATTATTAGAAACATTTGTGGAGATGTTTACAGAATATTGGCTAATGGAAATTTCTATACTTATTAATAAATTTTTTATCTAAATAACTATAAAAAGATAAAAATGTTTAATTTACTTATACTAAATGTGTTAGGGCAAGAATTTTAATGTTATAATTATTCTTAAGTGAATGTAGTATGCATTTTTGCTTTTTCGTCATACGTTTCGCAAGAATAAGTTTCAGCCGTATTTACTAGGACATCCTTAGAAAGATTAAAACAATTTAGTATAATGGTTTTTTAAATGGAACTGCGGATTTGTATGTATACCATTGTGCAAACCTAGTGCATTCCTCAAGAGCTAGTATCTCTTTATAAGTGATATCAATAGGTAGATACAAATCACCGCAACGTGCTTTTGACGCTCAGTTTCCTCACCAGAGAAAGGTACCCAAGCTCTGATAATGCAAAATCATACGAGTAACGTAATTTTTTCGAGAGCACCCGAAGAAAACAGGCACTCTAGAGGTCTTTAACATGCCGTATATTCATACAACATGGACGTTGTTGAGTTTCTGCATCATGAAAACTCACCTACTTGGGACGCAATTTCAGTCTTACAAAGCCAACGGCAAACTAGCTACGCCACCCAGATGGCGATTTATTTCAATCTTTGGACACATATACCGTATATTCCAAACTTAAAAAAAAAGAATTATTATTGAATATTTATCCGTCGTTTCTTTTCTTCAAATGTTTCATTAGTTTTTCTGATAGCAACAGCAACAGAATGGGCAACTTAAAAATTTTTAAACCAGCCAAATTCCCCATGCAAAATTTGCATACTTACGATTAAAGTTAATTAAGTTTATCTGACTGATTTTTACTGTTGTACTTCAAAACAGCTCGAGAAATATTGGTAAGCGACAACGCAATTTTGAATCAAGGTCAAATGATGCGGATGATAGCTTAGCTACACTATATTCAAATAAACCAAAGCTATAATTCGTTCTTCATATGCATACTATATAGTTGTATATATAGATGATTGAAACTTGTAAATGGCTTTCATTTCTTAAATATGGAAGAGAAAAACATTGCTGAGAAACTGTTTACATAGAAAGGCATTAATATAACAACACGGCCTATATATTGTTGACACCCCTTACGAACTTGAGCTGGCACTACCCTCTCCGAAATTTCACTCCACGCCACCGGGAGGACTTTGAGTTTCGACCCATTTAACATGCATCAGACCGTCTACAAAGCGATCTTCAGTGGCATTAGGGTTCGATCTAATGACAGGTCCACCATGCGTCCGAGACGATGACCCCCAGGCTACCACGGCAACAGAGATATCTATGAAGCAATTTCAAATAAAATATATTTTATATTATATAACAATATACAATAAAATTATCCCCAACGTATCAAAATATTCACAAAAATATATTATTTTGAAAAATACTAAATAAATTGCTTGGAATCGTTAAATTAATTGCCTTTTTTTCAGAGTTAACTACAATGAAATACATTTAACGCGAAAACGCTTAAGATGAAATGCATTTTTTCCCAAGTACGAAATGAAAATCGTATAACATGACAAGATTTCCCTTCTGACATTGAACGAAGTACGGAAAACACAAGCCGCGCAAGCGAGTTTTAAGAAGGGTGTGAAATGAAAGAGAGGTAGTTTCACTTAATTTCGAAGAAAGGAAACTAACTTGGATTTAAAATGCCCTCAGAATAGCCAGAGATACACAATCCAATGTTTTTTTTTTTTTTCCTAAGCTACTTTCATCCTCCATCCCTATAAACGCCACACAAAAACATTTCTCATCAGTTGGCTTTGAAATTAGGTGACGTACACATTACAGTGTGTATTAAAATCGGTGAGTTTGGTTCGCTTTTTGTGTTTTCTATTTCAGAAGAATTTTTTTACAAGCGCAATCGCAAATATCTTAGGATGGGGGGTTGGAAGCAAACTCCTATTTTGCTTAAAATGAAGATGGAACTTCTTAAGGCTCTTGATCAAAAACAGAAGAGGAAAACGGAAGTCTGTAAATATTTTGGTATTGCTAAATTTTTTTATTAAGTTTCATTAAGTTCTTAACAATGTTTTAGTTTCATTGATTTTAATTAAATGCATTCATATATACGCATCAATGTAAATATAATAAATTTTATTTTGTCAAATATGTATATATTTTGCAGTATTTTTCAACGCAAAATTATGTTTAACACGAAAAAATATCTCAGTTCCACCTCAGATTTGTTTTAAACGATTTCATTGTATGTTTATTTATTTTCTCCATAATTTCACATCAATGTTTTATTTCCAAACTATCATCAACATTTTCTTGTTATTTTGAAATAGTAGTTGTATGTGTGTTTTTGCTTGTTTCTCCAACATTTTGCTACTCTAAAATGATTAGTTTATTTCAATTTTTTTTAGTCACATAACAAGTTCTAAAGTATTTGTTATGTGACTGAAAAAACTAAACAGTACATCAACATTAATAAAATGCTTAACTTAAATTTGCCGTTTACAAAAATTCCTATTGCATTTTATGACTCTTAAGTCTTCAGGTAGAGTTTTTTTTTTTTAATCTCCTCCCTATGAATTGCGGCTAGACATCCACTGATACATAACTGACATGGCTGCCTTTATTTTCCCTCGTAAAACGAATAAACGATTTCCTAGATTTTACATCACGTGTTGTCTGTTTACTGA
Source organism: Trichonephila inaurata madagascariensis (assembly GCA_019973955.1). NCBI lineage: Eukaryota > Metazoa > Arthropoda > Arachnida > Araneae > Nephilidae > Trichonephila > Trichonephila inaurata. The sequence goes on from BMAV01009007.1 coordinate 44,402, forward strand.
TATTGTGTGCTCTACCGAATTTTTTTTTTTTTTTTATCTCAGCTTCATGTTCAAGCTGTGGTGTAAACTTTTTTATTATCTTAATATATTGATCTCTCTATAAAATGGTGAAAATGGCTTCTATATTTTGAACTTAAACGAATAGGAAAGCATCACAAACTTGTGTATTTGACTGAAACTCGTGAATTAGATTTGTTCTACAACTCTCACGAAAATAAGGTGTTGCACTATTTTTAACAAGCGGTTAAATAATAAATGTTATTAATCCTTGATAAATAATAAACTGCGATAATCCTAAATGATGCTTACCTCTATGTAAGCGTACACTAAGAGGGCCTAGATCAGAATAAAATGGCTATAGTAATATAATAGTGTACACTCATAAGTTCAGAACTAAGATTGCGGGCTTAAATCTAGTTTCAAGACACCAACTTTCAACTTGTTTTACCTATTTTCTATATTAATCTGAGCTGAATATGTATATATATATATGTGGGAATCCAACCGAAATCTTCCAAAAAGTTGGGAATCTTCAGATGGCGGGGTTTTTATTGCGTGGTGTCTAGGGGTTTTTAGGGTATAATAGTTAATTTTGAAATAAAATAGACAACATAGTTCAAGAAAGAAACTGGTTGAAAACTAAATAATTTATTAAGAATTATAGGGGAGTATTTACATGAGGAATATTTCACAAAGGAATAGGAAAGTTAGATAAGCATATTTCGGAAGAATAGGAAAGTTAGATCACATTACTTTAAGGGAGGCAATTGAGATTAAATAGAACTCATTATGGTGCTATTAAGACTTACCGCCTGATGCGGACAAATGGAGCTGACGCGCGAAATACGACGTTTCTCGACGAGTGTTAGTGGGCCTCTGGCTAAATAAGTTGATGACGGCGTTTTAAAAGGGACGCTAGATGGCGTTGATGTGCAATACTGTTTTCATTAGAATTGCCGACCTCGGTAAAGGATATGATCTAACATTTTACAAATGGGATATCCTACATATATGTAGTACATAAAAAGTTTATTAAGGCTTTTGTTGTTCAATTGTGAATATTCTATTATTTATAGTTCCGGGCTCCCCGAAATAGTTTTGTACAATTTTTCTCGTCAGTACAATATCTTTCAAAACTAAGTAGTTTTCTAATGGAAAATGCATTTTTTTTTCTTTCGTAGGGCAGTGCTTCTCAAACTTTCACTACTTGCAACTCAATATTCAATCATCATTTTCATCGCGCCCCCCTCCACACAATAACAATGTATTGAATTCGATAATACGATACTTTGACGCTAAAGTTTCAATTCGACTTTAACGTCTTAAGTGCCATCGGCGAATATAAACATTTCGTTCAGCCAAAATGTAATTTGTCCCGGACGTATATATACGTTTTTTCGAAATACGATCTCTTATGTTCACTGCCATCCATAAAGTTATTCCAAAGTCTTTGGAATGTAATAAAAAGATCTTAACAGTGTTTGCGAAGGAATTATTTATTTTAGAGGATTTGTTTATTTATTCCCCCTTTCTCTCCTCCACCCCCTCCAAAACACCACATGCGCATGCATACGTGCAAAACGGTGGCATTCGGGAGCGAATCGCGTAACTTTCAATCGGCAGTTAAGGGATTCATTATAAACCGTAAAACTTATTAAGATAAGTGTTCGTTTTTGCATATAATTTTATGTATGACAAGCCCGTGGGGTCACTGGTAATTATTAATCTTGTTCTTAACTTAGTATTGTTAAATTGCTTATAAAATACCATGAGTAAAACTGATAGATTTATAAGAGTATTATAGCAGTGTAAATATTTTGTTTTATTTTTTATTATGTCAGAATGTATTTTATTTGTTTACTTTCAACAAATGAATAATTTTTTTAAATAATCTTTTGTTTTCCAATTTTCTATATGCTCGCGCCCCCCTCCTAGGGTTATCACGCCCCTCTAGGGGGGCACGCCCCACAGTTTGAGAAGTGCTGTCGTAGGGAAATAAAACACCCATAATGAAGGAGAGAGAACAACTTATATATATACCAACAGATTAGAAGCTAAAATCTAAGTTTAAGCAAGAAGAGCTTCTACGTTTTAAAATGCAAATTCCTGCAGAACACACATGATTTCTCCACACAGCTATAAACATTTAATGTCATTCAAAAAGACTTAATGCCATATTTAAGTAAAAAAATATTATCAACGTCTGAGGCAACAAAAGCAAAATATAAAAATTAAGTAAATGCAAAATATGAAATGCGACTACAGATAATTTCAATAAACAGATTTCGACAATTTGTGTATAAAAAAATACAAGAGCACAGATTAATATTATTAATGAGTAAATTATATTAATGTTAAATAAAAAAATTAATAAGTACCTATAACATATTAATCTAATTTTAATATTACTTAAAAAAATATTTTTATTAGAGTGTATATGTGTGAGAAAGATGGAATTCCCCCAAAGCACTTTATAATTCTAAGGGTACAGTGATTCGAAATAGTCTTAAGACCACAGGTCCAGAGTATCATAGAGCATGGTACAAATGTTCCAATATTAAAATATTTCAGTGCGGTCTAATGGGGTTAATGTATATTATAGTTAATTTTTGGCATTTTTTTTCCGCGGTAACTCTGTTAATTTCAGACGCTTTTAACTCGATTTCTTTAAAAATTCAACCATTTTCTTTGCAATCTTTCTTTAATCTACTTACTGCTACAGTTGTATTTTGTGCTATTTTCGAATATGGATATTTCTAATATAATTGATGAGTAATAGGATATTTTTTTAGAATATGAAGGATGCGATTTTAATTTCGGTTCCAAATTGTGCATTTTAAATGTTTCTTTTTGGATGAAATTCTTTAAAGGAACTCGCAATTTTTTTGGAATATTGCAAGTTATCAGCAATTATTAGTTGATATTATGTAAATATTTTATGTATAATATGATTATTTAATGCAATTATTATTATATATGATTATTTTTATATATAATAATTATTACATTATATTATGTGATTATTGTTGTGTTATATATTCACATAATATAATACATATATAATTATTATTATACTATACTGATATAAATTCTTGATGGATATTGGTTATTTTCAATCTATTCCAACATTCCTTCTTTAAAATATACTTCAAGACATTTCAAAACATTCCTGTAAAACTATTTTCGTGACGATTCTTTACCGCTAGGCAGCCATTTTGGATTTCATATCACTCGACTTCGAGCGCTGTTTTGAGCGTAGCACTCCAATATCAAATTAGTTCCTTGAATTCTATATAAATTTAGAAACTCTTAATTTTAATGCTCTGCAGTCTTCGTTTTCTAATAACATTTCAAGTGAAGTAGACAAATATATGTTTTCTAATTTTTAAGCGCAAGATCTTTTTCAAATATTAGAATAATTCTTATTTCTCTTTATTGGTGAATAATATCAGTACGTGCTCTGTTATAAAATAATTAATATAAAAAAAAAATCGCCACAAAGCAGAAAAACACATTACCATGACAACTCTAATAAGATTATTCAGATTCCCCTTTGGTTTATAAGTTAGAGAATAATGCCTTTTAAAGAATTAAAAGTTGGCTACTTAATTCCGGGAAAAGAAAAACTCTAAAAGCTTTCATTCCCATTATTTGTTAATCCCATTCAATACTTTAACGAAGATTTAAATTCTCTATTCCCTTGCACTGTCGAAAATAATTGCTTTCTGACATTTTTTTTCTTCCCTTTTATAGAAACATTCTTTTAGTTTTCGAATACGAGGAATTAAAGGGTATAATAAATTCGTTTCCTCGTTTATAGAAAAAAGCTTTTAGATCCCAATTAATGAATTTACATTTCAAAATTCTAATATACTAGCCGTAACCCACTTGCATTGCTGGTTATTTTATGATGCATGAATATATATAAAATATTAATATCTAGCATTAAGATTTAAACTGTACTCAAAAATATTGTTACAGTCATAGCCTCTTGAATTAAAAAGAACAATACTTTAATTTCTAAAACAGAAGCATAATTATCTTTTACATCCCCGTAACCCTCACTGAGGTGAAATCGAAAAAAAATACATTTTTAACGGACTCCTAAGCAACAGAACAAATACGCTAGCCAAATTTAAAGTCCATAGGTCTAATAGGTCAAAAACGAGATTTTTGTTATCTATACCCCCGTTATCCCTTCTTGTGAGTCGATTTCCATAAAAGCCGCGCGTGTGTTCTTAGTGGACTTCTTCTCAGCAAAAGAAACATGCTTACCAAATTTCAAGTCTCTAGGTTTAATGTTTCAAAGGGGTTTCTTTTACTTCGTAACCTTGAAAGTCGATTTCCGTAAAATCCGTTTCTAGTAAATCACAACTCAACACATGAGCATAACTGCCGCCGAATCAATCATACGGGTCCCCGCAAATGTAAGCAAAAGTTGTAAAATGTTATCAATAGTCTTATTAACTGAGTTCCCTGTTGCGTTTATAAAAATGTTTGTCACTTGCTTCAAACTGTTAAAAAATTTTCCTTGAAGAGAGTCCACGTCATCTGTATACTACATATTTCCCTCTATTAGAAATCTTTAAAAGCAAGTATCATCCCACACAAAATAATGAGAAAACAAGGACGGTATGGATTAGGAAAGGCGTTTAAAAAAATTCTCATTCAAAGCGGCTTGTAAGAAAGACCGTTTGAAATAAAAAGCAGAAAACATTTAGAATGTGAAAGAATGTTGTTTGCCAGTAAATGACAATATTCCTGTTGATTGATTGACTGTAGATAAGTAGTTTGGAAGTTTGTCCACAGATGTCTAAAGAAAGAAAATTACAGATTGTGGATGGCTCGGTTTTTTAAAAGACCGAATGTGCATTCATAGTCAGAAAGGTTTCGAAAGCTGTTTCTCCTGCCATAAGCGCCAAAAGTCTTCTGCCACTCTCCCAGTCGCTACTTAATTGCTCTGTTAAGGTATCCGACTACGTTCGGAACCATGATTTTGCAAAAGCATATAAATGGATAATATTTATGATATTTAGTGTCACTTAGATTAGAAAATGTATATAAAATTGTTTTATGAATATTATTACAATAAAAAATTATTTAAGTACAATATTTTGACAAAAAATGAACATAAAATGACCCATTTTCAAAATATTCTTCTTTTGTGAAAAATGTGTACATTGTAATAATATTTTGCCTGTCTATAGCTCAGACCTCTGTACAGAGGCTCAACTAGAATTTTTGAAATATATAACTTAGAATTGGGTTTATCCATGTTTTACGTCAACAGAGGGGAGAAATTTTGAAAAGAAAACACCAATAACTATTTCAATTGATTGTAACTCCGAAAATAATGTGAATTTTTCAAAATAAATAGTTCAGACTCTCTGGAGAAGTCTTACTTTATATAAGCACACACACATACACACACAAAATATTATTATTTTAGAAGCATTTTTTATAAAAGGAGAACATTTTGAAAAAAGGTTATTCTAAGTTAATTTTTTGCCAAAATATTGTATTTAAATAATTTTTTTTTGTCAAAATGTCCTTAAACTAATCTTATACATGTATTCTAATCTAAGTGACACTAAATTTCACGAAAATTATCCATTTATGCGTTTTTTTCAAATCATGGTTCCGAACGTAGTCGGATACCTTAAGTAGTTACCCTGTGGTTCACAAGTATTTTTCCAAAATATGATGCATTCAATAACTAGTCCTTCTAACAACCTTTCGATAAGAAGTTTAAACTAAGCTTCATTTTACTCCACTAATTCAATTGAATACGTTCTAATTTTTCGCGTAGTGAACGATTGAAAATATCAGAGAAAATAGAAGATCAACCCCTAACGGTGATTTTAAATACAAAATTATGAAAAATAAAGAAAACATTGCAGAGAAAGTGGTGCAAGAAAGTGTGCGCACTGTAAGAACTTATTATACAGTATAAATAAATAAGGAAAAACTCAGTTCCTTGTACACATGACTATTTTTATACGGTTGATACGTTACAAGAAATACCTAGTAAAAATTCGCAAAATTCCTTTTTTACTACGCAAATGTAGTAAATTTTAAGCCATGTAATATGAAATTAAGAACGCATTTTAAAAACTGCATACATTTCTAATAAATCTTAAATTTATATATGTTTCAATAAATAATTAAATAAAATGAAGAAAAATACACATTGATTCAACATAGGACAATAAATTAATATATGAATTGAAATTAAATTATTCACACCGTTATACTTAAAACGTAATGCATCTGTTAATACTTAACACCTTAAAACTACTCTTCGGCTATTTTTCTCTCCCCTCTTTGGTACAAAAATATATTTTTTTTTGCTTTGAAAAAAATTTCATGTTTTTAAATATCGTTAATCGGCAGTTAATATTATTTTCCCATTGCTTAAAATCATATATCACATTTTACTACGAAACAGTTTCTCAGTATTAATGAAGCCCCCCTCCCCCAGATATTTTACATAAGCATATGTATTTAAAATTTCTCTCTCTCTTTTTTTTGTCTTGAATATTCAATATTTTTGAAAAACACGTATTCTTACTTTATCAAGACTCCAGACATCGGTGTTTTGGAGAGATGGACGTACTGATTTATAAAGACCAATGTAATACTTTATAGAAAATAACACAACTTAAAGCGCGCAACTGCACATTATTTATTTTCATATACTTTATGAGTGCAAGCAAACACACACTTTTTTATTTAACGAATTTATTAAATTTTGAAGGAATTGGATCATTGTAAATATGTAGTGTCAGGGTTTACAAACACTGTTATTTAGGCTATTGTTTGGGCATGTAAGTATTTGAAGGAAATCACATTCTGTTCTGCATAAACGTCATATTTTAGATATTTCACTCAACTATTTATCAGTACCATTATAATTATTTGATAGATTTCCATCTTCAGTATTTTCCCCTTACTTTCGAGAAAAACTTTAAAGAAAACAAAAATTGCTTTTCTTTTTTTTTATTAAAAATCAAGCCTTTCTCCACATCAACTAAATGACATAACACAAGAAATTAAAGAATTATTTGCTTGTCTGTGGGATTAAAGTTTAATTGTTGCACGATAGTCAATGCATTCATTATGATTTACCTTACTTTTTAACTTCCATGTAAAAAAGTTTATTCAAAATTTTAAAGCAACAATACAATTAATTGTGAATTAAAAATAGATACTATTCTCCTAAAAGAAATATTTTCCGTCAAAGATTTTCCTTGTAACGGATTTATTTTTAAAAAAAATATTTAAATAGAAAATTTGAAAACTATATTGCGTAGAATAAATGACATATTTTAATTAAATGCTTCCTTATATTGTTTATTTAATGAAAATACAATTTCTTTAAAAAAACCGTCCAACTAAATTATCATCACTAAATTTAAAAATATGATAAATTAAATCACTAAAATTATATCTCATATTTTACTCTTACTATACTGGATTACCTTTAAGATTTTATTTACTTGTCTTATATTCATATTTCTTACAGAAAAGCAATTATTAAACACCTTATATTTTATGAAATCTTCTGGCAAACTCTTTTCGGACTTTCTCAGATTTCAAGTGTTGTGAAAATCTGACTTATTTTCATTTTATTTCATCCGAGTCTTAAGCAAAAACAACTGTGATCTTATTAAATTAGTTTGTTTTTTTATACATCTACAAAAATAACTATAATAAAAAACTACTCTTTTGTTTAAATGATATAAAAAGACACAAAAAAATGTAATAAACTATTTTATTGAAAGCCAAATCATTTCACAATATATTTTTTTAAATCTATTGAGGGGAAACTATTGACAAAAAAAATCACATAAAGAATCACTATCTCTTTAATACAGCATTACCTCTTTAACAAAGAGTCACTATCTCTACGATGAAGAGTCACTATCTCTACGATGAAAAGAGTCACTATATCTACGATGAAAAGAGTCGCTATCTCTACGTGAAAAGAGTCGCTATCTCTACGATGAAGAGTCACTATCTCTACGATGAAGAGTCACTATCTCTAAGATGAAAAAAGTCGCTATCTCTACGATGAAAAGAGTCACTATCTCTACGATGAAGAGTCACTATCTCATACGATGAAGAGTCACTATCTCTATCAAAACCAGTTAATAACTCTACATGATTTCAATGGAAATGAAGTGTTTCTATGTTAATTCTTGAAGACTATGTTGTTATGTTGTTAGCTGAATTATTTTCGGTCATTAATGAAGCAGTTTTGATAAATATCTGGAAAATCCCTGCATTCGCGTATTATGTTTCAATATTACTGTGACTGTCTTTAAGAGGATTGCCAAGTTCTTTTAACATTCTTCAATTTTGGGGGAAAATATTTGCTATCAATAGAACATCACAGCACTGATATCTGCAGGAAAATTTAACTGTTGGTCAGAGCTGGCAAAAGGATTCGTCTTCAGTTAGTCATTTTCAATAGCATTGCTGAAGACTTCAATGTCATCGGTGGCAACAAAGACTTCAGCTTCATAAGGCTGAACACTACAAGCAGGTGTTATTCCTGTGCTAGCATGCTTTGTTTGGGAGTTCACTTTTTAGAGTGCTCCAGAAAAGGAATATATCCAACGGAATAAAACATGTAAGAAATGTCGCAGTGATATATCACTTGCAGCATATTGATGATCCAAAGAAGCATGGCAGAAAATGCATCAAACAGCGATTCCGCCATTGTCAATGACTTATATATTAAAAGCTCATACTTTGGAGCTGCATTTTTGCAGTGTTCTAGAAGAAGAATATATCCAATAAATAAAACGCGTAAGACATTTCGCAGTAATATATCACTTGAAGAATATTGATAATCCAAGAAGCATGACAGAAAACGTGCCAAACAACGATTATGCCATTATCAATTATTTATTAATCAAAAACTTATGTTTTCAAAAAAAAAAAAAATAAAGCAGGGATTAAATAACAACTTAACTTTATTTGCTCAGACAATAAACTTAAATTTTTTCAAGGTTACAATATACTTAAAAGGACTGCGAAGAATAAATTTATTGTTGTTTTCTCAGTTAAAATTACTAAACACGATGGTCTAAAATGGTGTAAAACAATAAAACACGTAACTAAATAAATCTATTAAAATATTTTTTTTTTAAATAGAAATATATATATTCCTTTTCTCTTATTACTTATATTTTATAGTAGCTAATATTAAAAGTTTTAGAAATCGAATTAAAATTTACTCTTTTTTATTAAAATTATGTTTATATGGTTTCTGTTCACATATAATAACGGTAACACAGGCGGTTTTAAAGTTAAAACATCAAAAACAAATCATTCGCCTTTTAGTTTAAAAAACCAAAATGAAAAACAACATTCACGTTAAAAGTAAAAACTACCCGAAAAAAAAATAAAGGCAGTTTGATCAAACTATCGTGTACAGAATGAAGGCATATACTGGAAGAAAAATTAAAAGGTAAATATTAATTTAAGTTAAAAAAAAAAAAAAAAACTTTCCAAAAGAAATAAATAAAACCAAAATTTAACTTCGGAATTTTTAAAAAGTTTAAAAAGGTCTACAAATTACGTCATAAATGCAAAAACCGTAAACACTCAAACCGTTTTGACAAATCTATTCAAAGATACCTTTTTTTAAAGATTATTCATTAAAGAAACGATTGTAATTTGCCACAAAGAACAAATATATAAATAAATAAATACAATCTTAAATAAATGTAATGATAGGGAAAAAAATGAAAAAGGATTCTTAAAACTACAGGGGAAAATCAACACATTCTGAAATAATTGTGACATAATATGATGTCGTAGCAATTGAACTGAGGAAAATTGCTTAAAAATAACTTTTAAGAAAAATTTAAAATAATTTTTTTGAAAAAAAAATTTTTTTAAATACAAATTTTTTTTGGGATAACTTCAAAATATAAAATTTTTACATCTTTTTTTTTTGTCAGGGGTGTGAAAAATTCTTTTAGTAGTTCAGATATTTCCTTTAGTTCTTAATTCAAAGTGCACAATCAGAAAGAGCCTAACTACCGCCGTATCAATGATACAGGGCCCAAAGGCTAAAGGGGCCCCAACATGTGTAAGAAAAGCAATCAGAAAATTTTCAGAAGCCGTCAAGTAATTTGGATACAGGGACCACTCAAAACTAGTTTCGCCAGGGATTAAAAAAAGTAAGATGTTTACCAAATTTCAAGTCTATAGAGATCTAATAGTTAAAAAACGGGAAATTTATCTAAAATGCCCCACAAACCTTTTTTGGGGCGTTTCGTAAAACACGTTTTAGTGTATTTTTAATTAACAACAAAAAACATGGTTATTGAGTTTCAAATTCGTAGATCTCATAATTAAGAAATGAGAATTTTTTAAAAATCCTTTTTTAAAAATGAACATTTTTTAACCCCAAATTTGTAGGTCTTAAGTTCCAAAAGGGTTCCGGTGATTTGTCGCGTTTTTTCTTTATATATAAATTCGAAAAAAAAAAGTATACTGATAGAAAAAGAAGGGGAAATTAAAATAATATGGACTAAAGAATCAACAGAATTGCATTTCCGAGGCTAAGATCTAGCAAACTTTGAAATTTAGAAAAAACTTTACCAGAATTTTAAACGGTTTTTTGTTTCAGTAAACGATTTTTATTAGATGTAGTTTAATTTCTAAATACTTATATATAAGCAATTATATTCTATTTATATATCCCAAATTAAAAAAATCGTTAATGCGCATATTATATTGCATATAAATACAGTTATTTGCTTCAACTTTTTAACTTATACGGTTTTGTGTGTGTTTTATAACATACTATCTATATCTTAATATAAAATGATTGTGCGTGAGATGCGTAGTTCAAAGTTTAGTATCATATATACATCCTGAAAAAAGCTCAAAATAAATTAAACATACAAAATAAAAATTAGTTTATTAATTAAAAAGTACTTTTTTTAATGAATAAATATTGAAAAAGAAAGAATGAAAAAAGATGTGACAGGAAAAATAGTTTTTTCCAAAAATGTAAATCAAAATATAAATTACTTAAAATGTAAATCACAGAAATGTGCATAACATCAATCACTAAAATATCTCCAAATCTGAACCAATATCTGGAACCATTGAAAATCTTTTATCCTCTTCGTAAGCCTAAGGTTGAGGGTTCGATCCCGGCTGGAGTTGATAGATTTTCTGGATGCAAAATCGCAGGCACGCATGTCATATGATTATGTGGCATGTAAAAGATCCATTGAGTATCAATTTGGCTCTGATACTCTCAGGGAAAAGTAAATACGACATTATTTAGCATCCGATGACAGCTTGAATTGAATAAATTCAAAAGTCAAAAATTTGGTAGAGGGAGCCGTCGCTAGATGGTGCCACTAGAAAATGGCTCACACACATGGGGACTTACTGTGTCTACAAAGGTGAATTTGCTAAAATGCAGATCATTGGGGAAAAGGTTTTATTGACCTTATACTAATTTGATATTTTTCTTAAGTACTCAAAGTATAATATAGTTTAAAGCGAAGAATTGTTAAATTATTTGAGGAAATATCTAACTTATTTTAGCATTTATTTCAAAAATATGGATTTGATATACGGGAGATTAAGTTAATACTAGCTGGCATACCCGTTCTTCGCACGGGTGAATCGAAAAATTAAACAATACAGATTAAAGGATAAAGAAGTTTTTAATGAGTTAAGTTTACGTGAATTGCAAATTAAACAAAAAAAGCTTTTTTGCATATCTCAGCTGAACAAAAAAACCATATTTGTCTGCAGATATAATAGCTGATAACGGGGGTATTTATAACTCCTCGTAACTCTCTTGTGGGTCGATTTTTGAAAACACCTTCCTTCTCAGCAAAAGTAACACATTGTTACAAATTTTGCGTAATATAGACTTAAAATAGAGGAAATAATTTATATCTGTATGTGTAATACGTTTATATTACTTTCTGTTGCATTTATTTTATGTTAAAATTGTAATATTCGCAAGCAATGATTTTCCGTACATTATAATGGCAATTCAATGGAAACAGCGAAATATTGGCGATAGAGACAAGTTGGCATTACTTCTGGTGACCCTGTTGGCAACTTGACGATTGATTGAACGGTGCAGAAGTTGATATGATGTAGCGCCACGTGGTGGGGAGTTGCAACAAAGAGGCTAGCACAAAAACCTTCTCCACTGAAAAATACATATACATGCCAATTTTCATAGTCATCGGTTGAGCGGTGTTGGAGTGATGCAATTTCATATATACAAACATCCTTTTACATATATATAGATTTTTAGAAAAACTGAAAATATATTTTCTCTTTTGGGAGTGTCTCTTTCGATGATTTTTTTTTAAAAATAAATTTCTTTTATGTTTTACAGGTATTGAAAGAGAGGAAAAGTAAGCCCGAAACAAAAGTTCTGAAGTTTCAAAATATATGTTATTCGCGAAACAGGTATTGCATTTTTCAACCCAAATGTATTCAGAGTTGGGAGCAAAAACTTGTTTTCTCAAAACGAATGACACCGTCTTTGGATATCGTTTTGTAAAATCAAATAAGGAAACGCAATTCCGTCAACATACCGAACTCTCCACGACGATTCGGTTGAACGAAACAAGATTTGTCTTTTGCAGTAAGCTCGAAATGTCAAATTTCTTACGGAAGATCAATGACACAATTTTTCTTTGCAGCAAATCCTATATTCAAATCGA
>BMAV01009007.1:58438-87695 GCA_019973955.1 Trichonephila inaurata madagascariensis
GGAGTAGTGTCGTAGCCAGTCATCGTGGTTGCCATCAGACTGGCATTGCATAGTGTTCAGCAGTGAATCCCGCTTTACTCTTGAAGAACATGGCCATCGTCTTCGTTGCTGGAGAGGACGGAGCGAGCGGTCACAATCAGCCTTTATTTTACAAAGGCATACAGCCACTAAGTGGGACGGTGTGGCGGTCTATCTCATATAGGGATTGCAATATCGGACCAAAAATTTAATACCAGTATTCGGTATTTTTTTAGATCTTAATACCGGAATACCTGTTTTAATACCGATAATAGAAATTTTAGAAAAAGAAAGAAAAAACAGGTGTTTTTTTGTTTTGTTTTATTTTCCAGTTTTAGTATGGGGTGTGTAAATATCACAAAAAAGAATGTGTAACTTATAAATTACAACAGTATATAAAGAATTGCAAACAAGTAAAGGAACATCTTACTTATTTAAATCACAAATATGTGTAAATATCACTATTCAGTCTGTGGACTGTGGTTTTCATCATATAAATATTGAAACCAAACCGAAGCATTATCAACTGATTTTTTATGTTCTTTAAAGTTATTCTTATTCATTTTTATTGGTTACTATTTATAAGTATATATGTAATAAATCTAAAAAAAATTGTTTGTGAACTTAAAATATGATGTGCAAATACAATGTAAATAACAAACTCATCAAGTTAAAAAAATTATTGAAATATTGCGTACTTTCTACGCAACTACAACCGTTTTTCAGAAATACGAATATCAGACTAAGAATTCTGCACGTGTGCACTATCGCTCTGACTTGGACATGACTCTTTGGGAGTATTACTCCACTGGCTTGACATGGCTGCTAACGAGGCCTGCCCACTCTGCGGCCATGCTAGAATGGATGGCGACAACCTGCTCCAATGCACTGGACTCGATGAATACCCGGCTGATGACATCGTCAGTCGGTACTGGGAGGTTCAATGTCAAATGGTCAAGAAGCCAAGCACGGGCGTTGGATATATAAAATAAATAAATAACTATCGCTCTGAGCTGTAATAGAATAGTTTTGGCCCGCCTTCTGTAATGATTCACATATTTTATCATTTCTCATGATTGTACAATGCAATTTTGTATTCGCAGTATAATTAATTTAGCCCGCTAGGGAGACATAAAACTAATTAACCACAAACTATTTTTGCTATGTTGGCGATCCCTGAACATATAATGGAGATAATTTTAAAGATTTCTAGTAAATACCTCAAAAAACGGTATTTAAACTTGTGAATACCGGTATTACAAAATTATACAAATGGTTCAAAATACAGGTATTCGGTATCTTGGTATACAGGTATTGCAATCCCTAATCTCATAAGACTTAAGGGACATCTAGCCATCCTCCATACATCTTTAACAGATCAACAATTTTTCGATACCATCCTGCGGCTGGCAACAACATATATTACCCTTCATGGCACGTCATTCCGGGGCCATTTTCCAACGAGATAATACCAGGAACCATACCGCTTGTACATCTCTGGATTGCCTTAATGCCGTTAATACTCTTCCATGGCCAGAAAGATCACCAGACCTTTCGCCAATCAAACATGCCTGGGACATGGTAGGATGGCAGATTCGGGCAAAAAATAGTCGATCTGGGGAAACAACTGGTGGATGCCTGACAGAATGTATCGTAGGATGACATTAGGAACCTCTATGACTCTTTACCGAGACATATCTAAGCATGTATCACCGCCAGGGGCAGTTCCACCAACTACTGAATTGAACATACAAGATATAATCATAAGTCGTAGATGGGCTTATGGCCTTAATTTTTTTATCATATGAGCTTTACACATACTTCATTAAAAACAACCACTTCCTTCATGGAGTTTTGACTTTTTTTTTTTTTTTTTGTAAAAGAGTGTATATATGTATTTATAAGAGAAATCATACTCCGATTTCGAGGTTATCACTCGGTTCAACCTATCGTGCAAGTTCGGGGGATTACTGTACTTGATTTCATGTTTTCATATACTTTCACTCATTATTTTTAAATTCTAAATTTCTGTAGACTGAATAACAACTTTGTTTTCAAGTATATTTCGGAATAAAATTTTCTTATTTTATAACTGATGGCAAAAAAAAAAAAAAAAAAAAAAAAAAAAAAAATTAAAAAAAATTTTTTTTTACATATATATATATATATATATATATATGGGATAATGTATTTTCTGTAATATAATTTAATATAAAACTTTAGAATAAATCTGATACGTTGTTTTGAAAGTTGATAATATTTTCGAAATCACATCATTAGGTAAGTTAAAAACTTAACAGCATCCTAACAGATAGAATTTTGCTTTTCTCGACAACAGGGAAATTTTAAAATCCTATAACGATTTTAAATTTCGAAAGCTTACTTGCACAATATGTTTTGACATTTCTTCCAAGATGGTAAATAAATTAAATTCTTAAACTGAAAGTGAAATTCTAAGTAAATTTCAAAAACGTAAGGTTTAAACATTTGAAAGATAAAATTAGCAAGAAAATCGGCTTAAATTCTTTTAATCCAGGATAGTTATATTTTTATTGCTTACATATATTTATGTAATTTTATTTTAATATTTAATTTATTAAATATTTTATAAGTTTTCTTATATGACTACTAATACAACTTTTACTCAGAAATGCTTTATAAGTTTTATTAATGCATAAGTAGTTTTTTTAGAAATGTAAAACTTCAAGCAACATCTTTATTGAGAAATGTGAATTTCTCACATTTCCTTCTTTTCCATATAATGTCGTTATTTGCTTAATATTTTTAATTCCACTACAATTTTTAATTCCACTACAATAAATAGTGAAATGCCCACCAATTCAAATTTATTCCTGTAAAAACGTAACGGGCTATCCCGTGAGATTTTCATCTTAAAACTAACATGTTTTTCTTTCTTTAAGGTTATTCAAAGTTTCAACTATATTTTTCTGATAGAGAAAACATGATATGCAGATGTATAGCACTATAGAAAGTGTTTTGGACTAGAGATACTCAAGCATACAGGAATAATAACTCTTTCGTCGGAGACCAAGTTGCTCGCCGCGTATTTATTCTACCGCAGCGTTTCTCAACCCTTGGAGCCCACCCACTAAAAGAGTGCGATAACCCTACGTGGGGGGGGGGGGGTGAAAATATCGAAATAGTTGAAAACAAAAGATTATTTGAAAATATTATTAATTTACTATAAGAAAGCAAAACACAAAATGCATTCTGACATAATAAAAATAATAAAATACACATTTATACTGATATAATGCACTTATAAATGTATTATATCCATATTTGATAATTATTTTAACACACACACACACAAGTTGAATAATTACTATAAAACTATATATAATACATATACATAACTTAACATATATAAAAAACTATACATAATACATATACATAACTTTACATATATAAAACTATACATAATACATATACACATAATTTATAAGAAAGGTTATAAAAGCAATACATCTGCATATATATAAAATATACATCTGCATATCCTGTTTTCTCTATCAGAAAAAGATAGTTGAAACTTTGAATAACCTTTGAATAACTTTACATATATAAAACTATATACAAAATATAATACTTATCTTGATTATTTATACGATTAATAATTAAAGTCGTATTGTAGCTTTAGCATCAAAGTACTATTTTATTAAATCCAATACATTGTTATTGTACCGAAGGAAGGGGAGGGGGTGCGATGAAAATTGTAACTGAAAATTGTGTTGCCAATTTTGAAAGTGTGAAAAGCACTGTTCTAAGGCAAATTTCCAATAAATATTTTCTGTTCGCTCCGAGATTTTGTGGATGTTTAAGATTGTAGCAATTATCTGCGTTCCCTTCAAGTACTAAAGTTTTATTTTTTACAGTATTGCCTGATAGTTACGAACTTAAATTAATTTATAAACAAATGCGTAGGAGATGTGTTTGTGTTGTGTTTACTTAAATGGTTTCTGCATCTATTTCTAAGTCAAGTGCGAGTCAAAATCTACTAAATGCGGAGTCCTTGAAGTAAATTATTCAAATATATATGTATAGGGTTTTCATTCTTCGGCAAAATAAAGTGAACCTCTAATAATTGTATACGAAATAATTGATATTCAACTTCTTATCCCGCACCAACTACTTTCAAAAGTTCTTTGAACTTCAATAAATTTATGCGCTATAAGCTTTAATACAACTTCAAAAGAAGAAAATGCAGTAGAAAGCAAAATCAAAATATTTGTTTTATGCTCAATCTTTTTAACTTATTTGAAATAGCTTCAAGCAATCCATTAAATGTGAATCCCGACAGACAACATAATCATTTTCAGAACCCAAAGATGATTCTTTTATTTCTGCACAGAAAAGTGCGATGAAAAAGAACAGATTAACTTCAGGAATATCTCTTTCGCTGATAACAGCGAAAAATGGTAATTCTTTCTGGCAACATTTGTGAGGCTCTAGATCTTATTTAAAAGTTAAAAAATTAGCTTAAAGCATTTTTATTTAATAAAACGCTTTGGTTCAAAAAATTACATTGAATTCCACAAATAGCATACACGAATATTCCTCTCTTTGATATTTTTGGATTAGTTAAGTAAGTACCTACTACATACGAACAACCGATTCCGATTCAGCTATATTCTGAAGTAATACATTGACAATTGTGTGTTATTATTATATAATTATGTTAAGTCTTTCCTTTCTGCTATCATATTCAGTATAAAGTGGGGAAATTGTAAGGGTAATTAGTCAACGGGATCTGAATAAAACTTCTTGATCAGTTACGTAAAAATAGAATCAGATTTAAAAGTTTCTTTTAGTCTTATTTAGACAAAGTAGGTGAGATTTGATCAGGTTAAAAAATGTTTCAAAGTAAATAGTTATGTAGATGTTCATAGAATTATATGGGTGGGGGGGTCTCTCGAACTCATGTTACACACTTTAAGGGTAGATACAGGGCATTATGACCATCATTTTTTGTATAAGAATGTATGGGTGCAAGTGACGCGGTGAGGCTCAAACAGGGGAAGTAAAAGAAAAGAGAAATGGAGTTATTGGTTGGTTGAGTTACCGGTAGAGAGCAGTTAATGTCTAGCAGTCGCTCAACATGATGCATCTCAGTGGGGGAAAGCGCCATTCGCAATTTTGCTGCCATCTACGATAGGAGACTTAACATATACTGAAAAGGCATACATGCATTACATGTACGACCGTGCAAATGGCAACGGTAAAGCTGCGCTATGAATGTACCTGGTCGACGAATGCAAGATCACAGATAACATCGGTTACATCGTCAACTTCGTAAAACAGGTTCGTTACTTAATGGTAAATGTTCTCTTATTTTTCTGGAACAAGTGTTACCAGAACTGCTGCAGGATGTTCTAGTCGTCATTCGTAGCCATATGTGGTTTCAGCATGATGGGATGCCAGCTTACTTGAACACTGTTATGCGTACTTACCTGAATGTCACGTTTGAGGCACGATGTATTGGGCGTGGTGGACTATAGGTCACCCCGATCACCCGATTTATCTAGCCTCGGTTGCTTTTTATGGGGACATCTGAAGAATCTTGTTTATGAGACTCCATTTGACTCAAATTAAGATTTCGTTGCTCGAATATCCAAAGCTACTGCACGTGTGCATGAAATACATGACATCTTTGAACGTGTACGCTAATCATTCCGCCGACGCTGTCAAGCATGTATCGGTACTGGTGGATTAAATTTGAACATCTATTGTAAATATTACACTTGTCAACGACGCTTTAAATAAACACTTTGTCTTTCCTTTCGTCTTTTATTTTTTGTGTTTGTACCTCACCGTGTCACTTTCGCCCATACATTACTATGCTATAAATGATTGTTACAATGTCCTGTACCTTCCCTTAAGGTTTTTACCATGAATTCAGGACCACCCCGTATGTAAAAACCGGCCCTCTCTCATTTTTGTCAAATGATTGTTGTTTGAATTAACAAATTGTATTGAAAATAATCCTTGTGTAATTTTAATCAAACTTCAATTCAACCCAATAAATGAAGAATAATATTTATTTATATTGTTTGATAGTAAATAAATCTGCTGCGTGAAAATTTTTCTCAATTATTGTTGTGATGTTTCCTATTTTAGTTCATTATGACGTTTTCAGAAAATTTAATTTTGCTCTCATTACAAGTATCATAAAAAATATTAATAAGAATTTCAAGTCATATGAGTCTTCAAAGGAAATGAAGATTTCTGACCATTCGAGGTCCAAAAATGCACCGAAATACCAATTTTTTCCAATCGTTTAGTAGATCAAATAATTTTTCCAAAAATAATAAAGGTAAACTAAACTATAATGAATGAAATAATGTAGTTATATTTTATAACTATACTTAGAATGCTTATTTTAATATGTGATGCTTTTTCTTGTATTTCATGCTGTCTTTGAAAAATAAGGGATTGCGTAAATCATAATTTGCTATGAAAATTTAAAAATGTCATAAACAAACTTTTTAATATTTTTCAGTTACAATTGTTCATTACCTTTAAGCATTCTTCAGTAAAAAAAATCGTGATACGATTTAAATTAATTGTTATCATTCTAGTAAATACTTTCAATGATTGATAAAAAGACTAACAAGCAGCACTCAACTTATTTCAGATATTGAATATTTTTTGTATTCAATAGTTAAACCAAATACACAATTAAACTTTTTTTTTGTGCGGGAGATAGGGGCCGCACAAAAAATATTCTAAAACATATTTCATAAATTCTTACATATAACAAAAACTTCTTCGAAATTTTACAGATTTTTTTTTTATGCGGTGGAGAGGCCCCGCATAATAAAGTCGCACCTAGAAGATACGCCAGTTATTTACGAAACTTATGAAAAAAGTACTTCCATAACAAAATAATTAATTAAATTACACATGGAAACATTTTAAAAACATTAATCACAGGAAGAGCAGCCCTTTGGATTACGATGATTAGCTGCGAATTATGCGTGTGCATTTTGAAAACTTCTCAATGGATACAATGAAAAACTAAATAAGTTTGAATAGCTTTCGTCACTTGAAGATACAATTTCAATTTATTTATTTATTGACACCACGAATTCAGAGATAAGTTTTTGAGACGAAGGTTGGTAGGTCAGTTTCTTGTAAATGTCATGATAATCAGATATGCGTGTGATCAAAGTTCTTTTTGAAATTTCATACTTTTTTCGGAACTGGTATCTATTGAATATTTGTATCTAGAGATAATGCTTTTCCAATTTGTTAGAAAGCTGTATCCTGTATATATTTTATCCGCTCTCAAAGAATTTGGTTCCTCTTGTCCGTGTTCGTAATCTATCAAATAATTCATAATGTCACTGTCATTAAAAATTTCGTCTTCAATCAAGCGAAGACTGTTGGCGCGTTGAGAGAAAGCAACTGAACGTGCATTGTAGGGAGACTGTTTATAAGAAATGAGCAGAGCACCTTAAAGTGCATACAGTCGGAACTCTATATAACGAAATCCGAAAAAAAGTTCGTTATATAGAGGTTTATCTCTTACAATTTTCTTTATAAACCACATAAAACAAATTTTAAATTCATAAACTCTATATATTTTTAAAAAAAGTAATTATTCACACCTTTTTGTAAATTAATATATATTTGTTTTATATATCTTACCTATAAATAAAAATGAAAGAAAAACCACAAAAAAATTTTCTTGACGCCTTTATCCATTTCCTGAAGAATTAAATATTTATCTTTGATGCTCACAAGCTCTTACGTTTTGACATTTTCGAGCTACAAGAAACGAATTTACCAGTACGATTGATCAATACTATAAATCAACGGAGACTAGTACAAGGACACGAGACTCCACTAAGGGTGAAAGGGGATATCGAAGTTGTTTCCAGTGAACTGGACAATGAGGTTAAAGGTTACATTTTTTGGATCAAAATCCCAGAATTCTAATGCTCTTGGTGAGTTAAGCACCAAATAAAACAGGTTCAAGATTTATGACCACCATAAAATGTGCTAAAAGAGAGAATAACTCGAAATTTCCAGAAATACTTTAAAAATAGGGAGACCAAAAAATTGAATCACAAGTGAAAATGTTAGTTATATAGAAAATGAAGTTCGCTACTGGGAGGTTATTTTATGAAGAAAAACGAGCAATCTTCTTGGTTCCAAGAAAAAGATCGCTATACAGAAAAATTCGCATTATAGAGGTTCGTTATATGTAGGTTCGACTGTATATGTACATTGCAGTGGCTTAACATACAACACCACAACCTCTGCCTGGCGGGGAGTTCTAGGACTCTAGGGAGCTCAAGGCCTGACTATTACGTATTTACCTAATTTATAAAATACTAAAGGCAAAATCTGACTTTGTAGGGAGGCTCTAACATTCTATGATCACCACCGGTACATTGATAGAAAACTTTACAGGGGCGCAAAATTCATATACAGCATAAAAAAAAGATCGCACAGTAATAAAAGTGCACAAAAAATAGCACAAAAATAAAACCACACAAAACAAATCGCACAAAAATAAAATCACATAAGAAAGGAACGCACAAAACAGGTTCTACTGTACATAGGTGCTTCATAAAGTAAGGTAAGAAGAGCTCTAATGGGTGCGCAAAACCACAAGTTTACAAAAATGTAGCCTGTTCGTAGACAATATTTCGGAAAAAAAAGTTGTCACGCGGGGAAATCAGTCACCCAAGTACCTTAAGATTGTAAGAAAAAGGTTGCCACTCCAAGAAAAAGATGGAGATATGTGACAAATACATTTTAGTTTACATGAAGACTGTCATATAGGAGGATACTGAAAAGCAAGGCCATTGTGGTAACAAATAAACAGTTTTCCCAGAATTAAAGATTTCGTTAGCCTGGAGTGACTCTGTGCCTCGAGGGACTTCTCCCGGGTTAAAATAACGTATATTTACGTAAAATATAATGTGTGTGTGCGTGTTTGATAGTTAAAATAAAAATTCCTTTACTTTTTAAAATTTTTTATTTATTTATACAAAGTGTGAGAGCCGATAAAATACTTTTTAATTTGTATGTATAGAACAAAATTAATATGTATTTATTTAGTAATAATCACTTCAGCAAATATTCGACATAACGATGGAATGTTTAGAATCGTAAAAAAGAGTCAAGGGAAGGAATCTTGATTATTTTTCCTATTACCGTTAATGAGATAATTAGAGCATGTTAACCTGAAAATTTAAGAAATGACCTTACTATTCAAAAATAAGGGAATACGAAAGGAAATATTCAATAATTATCCACTGAATATGCGAATAAGAATTTCTTAAAAGTGGTTTCTTTTTATTTCATTGGAGATTTTTATGTGAATATATCGGCATTAAATTAATTGTTCATTAAAGATTTTAATGAGTAAGTCAATTAATATTTCGTGCTAAATAGCTTAACAGTGAACTGTATATAATTAAGTTGAAAATCCAAAATTTGGTTCACGAAATTTAAAGTTGTTATATTAAGAAAGAATTTTTTTTTCCTTTTTCTTTTACAAATAATTCTTTAAATTACTTTTTAAATGTAAAGTATTTGTTAAAAGCTTAGAATATATTTAGTTTTAAAAAATAATTCTAGTGAAAGGTTAAACTAGAAAGGAGGGCGCGGCCCGCGGGTGCGCCTTTTGAGACCTGATTCCTGCCCCCTCTCTTTTCTTCTTACAACGCAATTTTCTTAACAACACAGGTCAAAAAGCATTCTTTTAAAAAAAAAGCGTTAGAGTTTTGAGAATTTGTTTCTCGATTTCTTTTGGGAATATCATTTCTTTCTAAAGAAACTGGAAAAGAGAGTTAATTGGTTGCTTCCGAGATAAAATTAAGGCTTTAAAAAACAAGAAAGATTTAACGTTGAAATACGTAGAATTGCGATGCCACTTCGAAAATTAAAGGGAAAGAAATTGTTCGATAAGATTACATTATAACATTGTAATTTGCAACGAGGTACGGGGAAACATTTGAAACTAAATTACACTGCTCACCACAAAAAAAAAAAAAAAAAAAAAAAAAAAAAAAACAGCGCCAAGAAGGACCAGAGATACCACAGAGAAATTTATTTGGCAGATGATATGTTGTGCAAAGATCAAACGATGAAAATTATAGCCTCTTGTGACACGTGCGGATGATCACAAAATCCGAAGTTAGTGTAGCCGCATTGGCTATAACCACTGCCTCACGCCTGGGAATAGAATCAAAGAGACTTCGGATGGGATGTATCCTTGCGATACAGCAGTCCATGTGGCTACCACATATTGCCGAAATTTATCTGGTGAAGCAGTGGGTGGCGTATCCCTGGTCAGTCGTTGTGCAAGCTTGGACCACACGATTAGCGATAGATCGGGAGAACAAGCAGACCAAGGAAGCAATTCAATCTGATGGGTAAAGAACTCTTGAACACTGCGTGCTACTTGTGGTCGTGCTTTATTCTGTTGGAATATGGTTGATGGCCAGCGCTGAATGTACAGGAGTACCACGGGCTCCAACACCTCAGAGATGTAGCCCTGGTTGTTCAGTGTACCGGCAATGCATACTAGAGTAGTACGGAAGTGAAATGCAATACCACCCCAAAACGTGATACCACTGTGGCAATGTATAACGCAATAGTTCGGCAGCCTCTTACCACAATGTCTCTAAACTTGAATCCGACCATATTGTGATGTTGCATTCAGAAGTGAGATTTGTCAGTAAGCACAATGCGGTTTCATTTCATTGTCCATGTCCGCCGTTCATCGTATCATTGGCGGCGTAAACGTCTGTGGTTTCCAGTCAACGATAAACGAAGCAATAGACGCTTTTCGGACATTCCACGCAACCGCAAACGTTGTCGAATGGTACGAGCGAGCACCGAATGATGCGTAACAAACTGAATCTGTTGTACTATGGCTCGTAATGTGGCTGCGCAATTCTTCACTGCCATGCGTTCAATCCGCCTGTCATCACGAGCAATGCTGCAACGATATGGGTGCGATCGAACCCGTTGGTCTGTCGTTTCCTCCTGCATCCAGCGATGACAGATACGCATCACTGTTGCTTAGTTGCTTGGTTTTATACAACACCTTGGCCGATTTCTCTGAAGAATAATCCGTAATGCCTTTAGACTACCATTCTTTCTCGGTCGAATTCAGAAACTTTGCCAAAAGACGTTCGATGTCTTCCTCGATAAATAACCAGTTTGCGCAAAAAAAAAAAAAAAAAAAAAAAAGAAACCCACACGAGAAAACACAATTGCCGTATTTTCATTTGCTCATCTGTTATCCCCTTGTATAGCTCTTGCGGGTGACGGTACGATAGCTAGTGATGCGGGTCTGCGCTATAACGCTAATGATTTGCATATTTCATCGCCACCAACGCATGATGTAAATTTCACAAGGTTTGCATACTTCTTTTAGGGCGTTGCATTTTGTGTCACCAACAGTGTATTTATTGCTCTATATTCCATTAACCTGAACCACAATGACTGTTATGGGTTCTCAGGGTGTTAACTTTGACTCGAAAGCTGAAAATATAAGCAGTATTCGGGTAGATATAATACTTTGAGGTTAAAATTAAATCATTTAATTCTTGTACATATTATTTAAAAAGGAATAAGCTTTCAAAAAAGAGTTAAATGTTTAAAAAATAAAAATAATTATAAATATTATAAGCATATGAAAATAAGAAACATTTCTGTAAGGAGTATTAAATAAGCTTTACGTTGCGCATGATGATTTGCTCTTGAAATTTGCTCAGCATTTCTTCCGGAAATGTTTCCTGTTTTCATATGCTTATAGTTTTGTAAATAGTGATTATATTTTAAACATTTTTACCTTTTCTTAAAACCTCATTTCTTTATAAATAGTGTGTAAAATAATTTTATTATTTAATTTTAACTTGAAAGAATTATATCCAGTCAAAATTTGTTTATATTTTCAGCACTCCAGACACATTTAACACCCCTGAGACCACTTAATCTTATATCTGTGACCGCTTCTGCCTGCTTTATCAACATAACACAACCTAATATACCAGCTTTATTACCGTGGTTTTCAAAATTCTTGTAACAGGAACTAATTTATCAAAAATTTCTTACTGAATTAAATTGTGGTTCATATATAAATATTATGCACTTTTTAATCTGTCGATTTATGTATTTTACACTATATTATAATCCGAAATTTAATTTACTCCTGGGTAGCAGCTATAAGCTCTCGAACCTATCCAGACGTTTTTCTTTTCAAATCGTGGATTTCAGTCCTGGTGATGACAACCCCCATGTAGATGAGCTGATGCACATGCTACGACGAGACTTAAGAGGACTTGGTACCTTTTGAACAATTTTTTTTTTTATGTATTTGAAAATTATATTATAAAATTTCATGTATAATGTTTCCATTCAAGAAAGTGATACCAGATGAAATTTTGCAAATATCTCATTCACACAATTTTAAAAATTTAAATTTTTTTTAATGAAAATTTGGAAATTTTAAAATTGCACTTCTTTTGCAAATATTTATTTTTTGGCCTGAATTTTTTTCTAATATTCTTAAAGATGTTTTAAATAACTTTAGGGGTCGATTTTAGTATAACTTAATTAGTTTTGGAGGAGAAAAAAAGTAAAATGTTGATACGTAAGCTAAAACTCAACAAAAAAGCCCAAATCTCCCATATTTTTTTAACGCGTTTAGTTTACAGCAAAATCGATTCCTAATTTGGTTACTTGTATTACATATGATGTACAGGGAAAAAGTGGAAGTGATTCGTAAATAATTGTGGAAGGAGATGAATTTGGAATGCGAAAAAACTCAAGCAGAAAAAAACTATTTTAAAGTTTATAATTTTAAAAAAATAATTATAAGAAAAAATAAAAGTAAAATATCCCTTCAAAATATTATCTACATATTTTTCTTAAAAGTAATAACATTTTCATATTATTTCAACCCATATATTTTATAAATTATCATGTTTTGTGAATATTAATTGTATAAGAAAACTCAAGGAAAATGTTTTTTTTTGTCATAGCAGAAATTTTAAATGTTTTTTGCTTCACATAATAATGAAATATTATATATTTTTTTAAAAACATATGATAAATATGAACTGAAGTCATAAAATTATTAATACAAAAAACCTAAATAAAAAAAAACTTCATTTACCATCTCACAAGGAAAAAAAATACATTAATGTAATACTTCAAAAATATCCTGCTTTATTTGAAACACCTTCTTTTTTATTTTAGTTATCTTTTAATTTTTTAAAATAGTTTTTCTTTATCAAAAAGCTTTTTTTTTAGCTTTTTTATATAAAAGGGGGGTGTGATTGAATTCCCTAATTTGTTTTTTACATTTTTCAATTGAAGTTTCTTCCAACTTCTAATTTTCGGGCATACAAAAGTGATATATCAATTGAAAAATATTAATGCAAAGAGAAAATAACTAAATAAAATTCAAAACACATGACATTTAAGTTTTTTTAAGGTACCAAATCTTCTTGAAGTCCTCACGTTGGCATGTTGATCATGAACAGAGGGGTGCTCAAATGTTGTCACTTGAACGAGGTTCAAAATTACGAGGTCCGTCGTCAATGCTCACGCGGTGCTTTGAAATGTGACATTGACTATTGACTAAATAAAATTCATAATTTTTATTTTAAATAACTTGAAGTCTTATTTCACTAAATGTCTGTCTGAAACTAATCCGTCACATCATTTCGCAACGTTATAATTCATGGAATAATGACTTCAAATTTGTCTTCACAACTATATCGTCGTTCACGAGGCATTATCCTCTGGGGAAAAGACATGGTGATACAACTTAAATTTATATTGAACACTTTGGCAATTCTATAGTCGAAAATGTGATACTGAACATTTTTTTTATCCCAGGAGAGGGCTTGCTCTTGAAATTCTATAATCGTGAAAAATGTTAAAAAATCATTTCGTTGTAATGAAAATAGTAAAAATATAAAACTTCTTAATTAATAGGAAAGAAATTTATAAATTTCTTAAGCACTTGAAATAATTACTGCTACCAATGTACTGCTTTGTCTATCAATGTAATTCTTTATGAAAGGAATACGTAAGAAAACAAACTGCATTTTTGTTATGAAAATGAGTGGTTCTTACACACAAATCGGCTAACATCACTTATTAAAAATGATGTTCCTTTGTTTTCGGTTTTTCTAGAAAGCATTTTGTTGCGTTTGTTGAGAAATATTTTAAAATGTGTTAGTTAAAATGTTATAGTGTGTAAAATACGATAATTTAAAAAACATATGTATATGTAAATATATTGGTTTGTGGTCGTGTGGCTAGAAAAACCACACGAACAGCGAGAGATAACAGACAAGAAAAAATACATAAAATATCAAGTTTGAAATTATTCACGTTCGGTCAAAAACTAACAGATATTTTAATTCAACTATCCGTCTAATAAGTTCTTATATCTCTAGAGAAATATGTGTATAGGGTGTTCCAAAAAAAGCGCCTAAACTCTGCACAGCTAGATTCCTCATTGAGAATACACAAAAAATGACCAAAGACATTTATCTCTATAACTCAAAATTAAGAAGAAAAATTCGAAAAATAAAGTATGCTACCACAACCAGTGAAACGAAAAAAAACACTATATAAGACATATCACACACACAACTGCACTATTTGTGCATTTTTTAAAGCTAGATCAGTGCTTCTCAAACTTTCAATATTCCCGACTCAAATATACAATCATTTTTCATCGCGCGCCCCCCCTCATCCATACATTACCAATGTATTTAATTCAATATTATATTTTGACGCTAAAGATATAATGCGACTTTAACCTCTTAAGTGCCACCGGGGTGTACAAACGTCTAGCTCAGCATTAATTGGCCCTGACACATATACACGTCTTTCCGAACTAGATCTTTTCTGTGCATTGCTATATCTAAATTATTCCGAAAGTTTTAAAATACAATAAAATGACCTAGACAATGTTTGCGAACGAATTACTTATTTCAGAGGATTTGCTTATTTATTCTTTTTCTCCACCCCCTCCCTCTCCCAATACATCACATATGCTTGGAAAACGGTGGCATTGGGGAACGAATCGCGTAACTTTTAATCGACAGTTTAGGAATTAATTAAAAATTGTGCAAATTATCAAGATAAGTGTTAATATATTTTTATATAGTTTTAAATATATTACAAGCCTATGGAGTCACTGGTAGTTATAAAACTTGTTCTTAGCTTAGTATAGTTAAATTAATTATCAAATGCATTTTGTAATACTGATACATTTATAAGTGTATTATATCAGTGTAGATGTGTATATTATTTTTTATTATGTCAGAATGTATTTTGTTTGTTTTCAATAAATTAATATATGTTTTTAAATAATCTTTTGTTTTCGACTTTTCAATATGCTCATGGAACGGACCATGATGCGTACCATGGAACGGATAAGTACACATCTCGCAACAGCGCAATGTACACCGAAATACGAGCAGCATGGATAACAAATGGTCTTTCTAATGGAGTACTTTTAATTGAGATGAACAGTTTTAAATACTAGAAAGCGATCTCTTTAAGGATAAAATAATTGAGGGGAGGGGAGTGAAGAAGAAAAGAACAAGAGACAAATATAAGTTGAAAGGAAAAAATCACGTGAAATATTATATCCTTTATTACAGGTACTCCCCACGTTAATCTAATAATATTACCCAACCTTGGAGAGATCTTAAAGTGTAATAAGTATAATATTCAATATAACGCATCTAAGATTCCTCAAACCCATTTACTTAGTTTCAAGGTAAACATTATCTTGATCTAAGCTACTTTGTGCTTAGTAGTAAAAGTATAACGGTTGTTTATGTTAAATTCTTATACATCATATACTTTATTACAAACATTAATACTGAGAACCTTTGGTGAAACTGCTCAAGTAATATATAATGTGTTAGCAAACGTCTAGACATCATTATCCTAAATATATATGAAAAACTATGGGAAAAAAAGCAGTACAAAATTTATAAAATCGAATAACTATTCAAAATTTATTTTATATACAAGGTGTCCGAAAAGTACGACTACACTTTCATGTATTATTTACAAACAAAAAAAAAGAAAAGAAAGAAAGAAAGAAGTAAAGACTTACGGGGTTTTCTTTACAAAGAAAATACCAAACTTAGTTTTTTTTTTGGTTTTTTTTTTTTTGCATTACTTTATTGCGTCATTTAAATGGGTTCACTAAGGATTGCAATACCGGTATTTTGAGCCATTTGTACCACTTTGTAGTACCGGTATACACAAAATTCAATATAATTTTTTCGGTATTTAGTAGAAATTTTAGAATTGTCTCCACTATATGTTCAGGGATTGACAACATAGCAAAATAGTATATGTTTTCGTTTTTATGTCTTCCTAACGGGTGAAATTAATTAGATTGTAATGTAAAATATTGCATTGTACAATCAAAAGAAGTGACAAATAAGTGAATCATCCAAGGAGGTGGGCCAAAACCATTTTATTACAGATCAGAGCGACACTGCACACGCGCAGGATTCGTAGTCTGATATTCTTATCTCTGCAAACAAGATTGTAGTTGTGAAGAATGTGCGTAATACTTCGATATTTTTCGTTGGGGTGAGTTTGTTATTCATATTGTATTTGTATGTCATCATGATTTTAAAAATGAAAAAGAAAAAAGGAGACTAACCTTCAAATTCAATCAAGTTTATAGTAATTTTTCTTAAAATTTTTCTACCACAAACCTTAATCAAATTCAAAAAAATTCGGTACAGTTATCGAAGTTGATGAGGACACTATTTTCGATAGTGAAAAGGAATTGTCTCTTGAACAAAAATGAGGATTAACGATAGCTAAAAAAATTAAGCAAACCAAAATACAATGCAAAAATCAGCTATATCCAAAACCATCTAGTGAGAAATCGATTTATTTGAAGATAAGCGATTTAGAGATAAATACTTGGAAAAAGTATATCACGCATTGCACAACTATCGTAGATGCCGAAAGACCATTTTTGACAGCTAGTAAATTTTGCATAAAATTACGTTCCCTGCTTATTGATAGTACAGTTGATACATTATGCTTTTTAAGATCACATTTCAAAAATTTGTAATATTACCACAGATTAAATAGTGATATTTATACTTTTTTGTGATTCAAATAAATGTTTCCTTACTTTTTTGTGATACTTTATATACTGTTATAATTTAGGTTACAAATTAATTTTTTGTGATATTTACACCATCTAATAAAACTGGCAAATAAAACAAAAAACACCTGTGTTTTCTTTATTTTTCTAAAATTTCTACTACCGGTATTAAACCCGGTATCCCGGTATTAAGATCTATAAAATATCGAATACCGGTATCGAAATTTTAGTCCAGTGTTGCAATCTCTAGTATTTATTACCATTAGTTTATCGCAAAACATCGAGTCTATGCGAGATTTCTAGTCTGTTTTTATGAAACATTGCAGGTTGCACAATCTGAATGGCCACTGTCATTCGACTTTTCATTTCATCAGTGTCACTACTTGAAGACAGGTAAACAATATACGCTTATCCCTGTAAAAAGGTGTTAAGTCTAGAGATCTGGATGGCCATACAATTGAACTTCCTCTTTCCATCTATTGCCTGGAGAACTTTTTCTCAATTTCAAACTCCGTTTTGCGCTGTACTTGTGTTGCGGATGTAAAATAGATAAACCATTCTACAACTTGCACTTGTTCTCGAGATGAAGCTATTTTAAAACCAGGATGTTTGAAAATGGGGACGTTCTAATTTGTATTTCATTGAACATAAACTTGTGTATGTTTTTTTTTATGGAATACAAAAAAAACCGTAAGGGAAAATCATTGTTTGTTTATTTTTAATTAAGTTTTGAATGTGTGGTCATCATTTTCGAACATCCTATGTTATCCTTTTTTGTTCGATTGTTTCCTTTTTACAAATTTAAGATTTATAAGTTTTTATTTTATTTTATTTTATTTTCATCTTATTTAGGAGTACTGCGCAAAACGCAGCATCACAGAGTGTGTATCTCGCTATATTCTGATTAATAATTTGAGTAATAAATTTCAAAGACTACTGATTGATTCATTATAATGTGGTTTAGAAGGATTTTGCTCCAAAATATTCCCTTCAAATGTATTCACTAAATCAATACTACTCAAATAAACGGCACTGATTGGTCAAAAGTAAGGCATGATCATTAGTGGGTGCGTGTGTACAAATTCGATCACCGAGAAAAGTAACTTGCGAGAGCGAAGCCTTTAGATATATTTTCAATCTTAATGATAGCCTCTTTGCGCGTGCAACAATTGTACTTTCTATCAAATATATTTCACATGGTTTGCTCTTTTTAAAAGTATTATATATAATGTAATTCATTGACCCACCGGCTGGATTTAGTGTTGGTTTGTTGCTGGCCTTGTACACCTAAGGTTGCGGGTTCGATCCCGGCCCAAGTCGGTGGATTTTCATGATACAGAAAATCGACAGAGGGCCTGTCGTATATAATTTTGCGGCACGTAAAGATCTCTTGAGTGCCTGTTTGTGGCTTGGGTGCTCACTGCAAAAATAAATTCCTTGGTGCAGTGATTCTCAATCTTTCAATATTTGCTACCTAATATTCAGTCATAATTTTCATCGTCCCTCCCCCTCCATACAATAACAATATATTGAATTCAATAATACTACTCTTTGATGCTAAAGCTACAACGCGACTTTAACTCCTTAAGTGCCATCGGTGTACATGAAAGTCACGCTCAGCCAAAGCTTAAATTGGCCTGGACGTACACACACGTCTTTCCGAAGCACAATTTTCTCTATGCACTTATATCCGTACAATTATTCCGAAGGTTTTGGAACGCAATATAAAAAGACTTTCACTGTGTTTGAGAAGGATTAACTTATTGCAGAGGATTTGCTTATTTTATTCCTTTTCTCCCGCCCGCCCCCCCTCAATGCATCACATACACGCGCCTACGTGAGAAACGGTGGCATTGGAGAGCAAATCACATAACCTTTAATCGGCAATTAAGGGATTAATTATAAACACTTAAGTTAATTTTGTAGATAATTTTATATATGACAAGCCCATGGGGTCCTTGGCAATTAATAAACTTAACTTAGTATTGTTAAATTAGTTACAAAATACATTGAGCAGTACTGATACATTTATAAGTGTATTATATCAGTTTAAATATGTATTTTATTTTTTTATTATGCCAGAATGTATTTTGTTTGTTTACTTTCAGTAAATTAAAAAAAAATTTTAAATAATCTTTTGCTTACGACTTTTTAATGTGGTCGCACCCTCCTCGTAGATTTGTCATGCCCCCCTAGGGGGCGTTCTTCACAGTTTGAGGAACACTGCCTTAGTTCGGTTTCGCATTGTCAAAGCTCAGGTGCCGCCTTCTGGGGTGGAACTGGGTGTCAAAGGTATTTGCGGGGATTTGTATTCCACCTATATGGTACCGCACTAGAAAGAGATACCAGCTCCCGTGGAATGTAATAGGTTTGCAATGATAAAACACCAATCTTTAGAACCAATAAAATTTTTTTAAAAAATAATTCCTTCCATTTGTAGTGAATGAGAAAGAAATTTGGACATGACTTCTTGGACACTTGGAAAATTTGGACATGACTTCGACTCATAGGATGTTGCCGAAGTCAGGATGTACTCGTATATAAAACGAAATCTTTCTTCAGGGGAGAAAGAATTAATTTGTGAAGATGAAAGTAAAATCAAAGAAAGTGTGCAAATAAGGGGAAAAATCAATATTGAATAATCTTGAACACCACTGGAAGAATATGTGAACGTGAATTGATGAAATGAAGTAATCCAAATAAAAAAGAAGAGATATTGATAGAAGTGTAAATTAGTGAAGTTATACTGCGTGTTATCGCATGATTCAAGTACCCAAAAATAAATTCGATTTTCTTGTTAAAAATAATGTTGTTATATCTTCCTGTTGTTAACATTTAACAAGAAATAATATTAAAAAAAAAATAAGTAAATTCTTACTTAGATCAACAAAGAAAAAAGTTTTTTAGTTACTTTTTATCAAATAATTACAATTAATATAAATATGAATATACATAGGACACAGAATCACAATATTAAGTGGCAATTAATTTTTATTAGTTATTAAAGTATCGAATTTTCATTCAAAACTATCGTGTATATAAAATTTCAATTTAACTAAATGCTTTAAAAAGTGAGAAAAAAATCTTTTATATAAAGTTTTGACTCAAGTCGTGAAAAATAAAGCCAGCGTGGATCTGTATCTGTAATTATTTAAATAATTAGTCTCAATCAATTTTAATTAATTACAGTTAAATTATCGTTTTTTCACCCAAGACAATCGTGTATAGAAAATTTTAGCGCAATTGAGAGCTTTAAAATATATTTTATTAACGATTTAAAATTTGAGCAATATAAGATTGTGAACTAATAGTGAAAAAAACTGATTTTCTTGTTAAAAAAAATGATTTCACTTTTTAAAAATGTTGAGGTAGTTCTATTTTTCACAAAAAAATACTTGTAGATTTAATTTTAATTAACGAAAAATAATAATTTTTCGTTAAATTAAGTTAAATCTACAAGTATTTTTTTAACAATATAATACATAGGAACAAATGATTAATTTTCTTATAGAAATAATAGTATATAGTTTCGACGAAACAATCTATAGTACTAAATGTGGCTCATTTGTACTTTTAAATTTTATCAATCGTGTCCCACAAGGTTTGAATTTTATTTAGTTCGTTTGCCAGTGCGGAACGTTGAAGATGTTTTACATTATTTCTGCTAAAGTAATAAAACTTTTCCCAAACGAAAATGCTTAGAAGAAATAAAATTAAAAAGAAAAAAAAATGTAAATGTAATTACTTTAATAAAGTTTTTTTTTTTTTTTTTTTTTTTTTTGTATTTACTGAAAGCTGAAAGTTTTATTTCTGATGATTATAAGATTTTGTACAAGAATTATTTTTATCGGAAACACTTGATAATCGTATATCAATATTACCATTAATTATTTTTATTTTACGAACATTTAGATATGATTTTGATTCACGTTGAAGTGTAGCGTCGTCTCATAGACGGCAGTTTGCTACCCTTCTTTTCATTTTTGACATCCAGAGGCAAACATAATCGCCAGATGTTTTTTTCCCTGTGAAATATAGATTCTGCTTATTGCCTGTTTTTTTCTTCTCCGACAACGAAAGACAAACTGAATCGACAGAAGGCTTTTTCTTCAAACTGAATTTTATATTTCATTGGCTGTCCATGCTTTTGTTTCCTCTAACATGTGGCAGTGCTACACATGTATGGAAAGGAGTGTCTACTATTGTAAGGAAGAAATGCCTAGGATGGTCTCTTAGTGTCGCAGTGATAGATCGATTTATAGACCCTCCATATGGTTTACGATGCACGACGAGAAGAGGATCTCAGTCCAGAGGGACTTTTGTCCCGGAAGAACCAATGATGGTCGGAACCAAGACAGAGGAAGCTGGGTGCAGACCCCTGTTCCTTCCACTCAGAAATTGTAGGGGGCGTAAGAGAGGCCCGACTAAGAGGTTTAATGAGACAGATTGGATAGTGACCGGGAACTAGGCGATACCAGCAAAAGAAGCTGAAGGGCATCAGAACCAGACCAGCGATTGCTTGAAAGAAGATCGGCAAGAAGCTAAGCCTTCAAAAGACTGCTAGGGAGCGGGAAGACCAGCGACAAGAAAAGTGACTGAGACTTGGCAATTTAAAAAAAAAGAAAAGAAAAGAAAGACCGGGGGACAGCCGGGCATTGCTAGGCGGCCTAATAGAAATTTAACTTCATTATTTTAGTGGAGTGTGGACATTACGATATCGAGTTGCAGACCCTTGAGAACAAGTCCAATAGTCGAAGATAGACAGTATAAAGGAATCAGATGATTCTTAAGATATATCTTTTGCACAATAGAATACAATAATTCAAAACGATGTTTATATTTGAATAAAGTCTTCAAATATTTGTTCAAAATTTACATAATACGAAGAAAAAATTTTCGAAAATAAGAAGTACATATATTTTCTATATATTTTTCACGAGTTAAAAAATTTATTTCAAAATCGTTACTATTAATAGAAAATCATTCTTTGTTTTCAGTAATAAAGAAATAACTTCAAAAAGTATAAAATAGCTTTAAAATCAAGCAATATACAACATTCAACAAAACTGTTCTTTGAATAGTATTCATAATCTTATAATAATATATTATATACTTTAAAAATATATAACTAGTTAGTTCATCAGATACATATAAGCATTAAAATACATATTATAAAAAACAACTATAAAATTAAAGAATTCTTGCAAATTACGACTCTACTTAACTTTAATTGAAATTATATTTATGCAATTATCCATTAATTAACGGAAATTGAACTAAAATCAACATTTTTAAAATATGAATTATGTACTTTTAAATAAAAAAGAAAAAAACAATTTTAAATATTTTTATTTGTTTATTTTTTGGAGATTGAGATATTTTTTATACCGATAATATTGATAATTTACAATTCGTAATCTATATATAAATGAATGTGTGTCTGTCTGTACTTGATAGATTCAAAAACCATACATCCAATCGCCGTGAAAATTTAGGAAATTGTAAGATATATCCCCGGGAAAGTTTTGGAATTTTTTTTTTAAATCAGAGTTGGGGTTCTAGGTGCTCCCGAACAAATATCCCCAAAATATCAAAATAACATTTAATCTATATGTTACCGGCAAAGTATGAAATGCCGGCATTCTATACAATGCCGGACGTTTTTAGTCAAAGTATAAAATAAGAGAATTATTTCATGCTTTGCCTAGGCATTGTATAGAATGTCTAGGCATTCTATAGAATGACCAAAGTTGCTTAGGAAAAATATGAAATAAGGTCATGATAAGGCTATTATATCAATGACGTACATTTATAAAAAATACAAATGTTATACTGACAAAATAATGAGAGTACCATAAAAAAAATTCAAAATACGTTAAGGAAAAAGAAAGTTGTACCAAACAAAATTTTTATGTCTTTCTTTTATTAAGAAAAACAAAATTTTCAAATAAAATTAAGAACTTAAAATTAACCTACTTATTGCAACATTGAATGGCACTTTGAATTACATTTCATTACATTTTTCACTCAGAGACCATTCTTATTTTTTTACTTTGTTTTACACATACATTTGACGAATCCTTCGCTGCTTCCATTGGAATGAGCAATTGCAACTGACAGAAGAGTAATTTCATGGTCAGGAATATCTTTAATTCTAAGCAAGTTCTTAGGGCACGAAGTAAATTGTGATATCGCATATACTTGTTTTAAAATTTCTACGGAAGTTGCAAGTCGATAGAAACCATCCTTTCCCACTCGCTACAACTGCCAATATATTGGTATTCAAAAAAAAAAAAAAAATCCCAATTTTCCCAACAATGCCTTTTTTAAAATAATTCTTCTGTTTTTCCTGGCAAGGTTCACAAAGATGGATTTACAGTTCAATATCATAGCATGTAACGTTTTTGTATTTGGTTGAAAGTTCTTTCAGAATTGTATCACGTCCTTAGTGTTCAATAACCAAATGAGCTTGATGAAGTACGTAAAATAACTCAGAATCCGTGACGTAATACTGTATAGAAGTACTTCCCAACCTTTTTTATCCCCTCGACCGGTCAACGTTTGATAATTTTACCGCAGCTCGCTGAGGGTGGGGGACGCTGTTTATATTTTAAATTGTTTTGATTTGATAATTCAGTTGTATTTAAACATGCCTTCAGAATAAAATTCAGTTACTCTAAACAATGAATATGAAATGATTTTACATAAAATATAAAGTGATTTCCATGGAAAGTTAATCACAAGCACTAGGGAAATACACTCCAGTAAATAAAATGGAAATAATTAAATACTCTTTGATTGGCCCTATACTATTTGATCAGTGGGCCGGTGGTTGGGAACCATTCTGTGTAGTAGTACTGACGTCTTTTTTAACAGGTTATATGAATTTACTTTTATATTTTCATCAAACATCACATCATAGCTATTCAGCAACCAATAGGCTCTGGGTTCCTTTTTAGTAGTCATTTTGGCATTTTGTACATCAGTAATTAACTTCTAGTCAGTAGTTTTCGTTAAAAAAATAATTCTTTTGCAGCTTTAACTCGAATTTTGGGCAGATCGTCGTCGGATAGTTGTTTCATGCCTATAGACCAGGTGTCGGCAACATTTTAGCTGTGGCGTGTCAAAAACCAATCTACCAACTATGATCAGCGTGCCACACAGTAGGGCATTTTTGAACCAATTCTATTCCCACTATAATGTATGCAGAGTTCGAGAATAGAGTTCTATTATATAGAGATAGATTTACAGCTTCATCACACATTAATTTTGTATTTATTAAAAATATTTCTTAACTAAAATAAACAGCATAAAATATATAACTATTTCTTCAACAAAAATATAAATAAAAACTTGAAATTGTACATATAATATGTTTTGTAAACATATTTATTAAAATAAGAAATAGACAACGTAAAATATAAGTATTTCGCTTTATTAAAGTTAAATAAAAAGATAAATAAAAATTTTAATGTGAACCTAGTGCTGCTTCGCTCTACTTTCATATCGCAAAAAATGTAGTGTAATTTGTGACTTTCACTTTGACATGATTCTGAGCAATCAGTTGTTAAATAATTTCTTTTCTTTCTTTTCTTGTTAAATAATTTTTTTTCGAAATAATTTTCCTATGAGGAAAGATATTTTACTTAAATATGTGGAACTAAAAGAGGAAAAGCAGAATACATGCAATTTTCTCTATTCAAACAATTAAATGTCTCCAGCTATGGCATTCAATAATTTACAAAATAGCTGTAAATTTACCTTTAGAGTTATCTTTCAAATGTTTTCATAATTCCTCAATTATCCATAATTCTGGTGATGTTTGTCAAATAAGGTTGATCACAAATTTATGAAGTCCCATCCATTCAAAAATTGACAAATTTGTTGAGTAGTGCTGAGTGGCACTCATAATTGTACCGTGTGCCATAGGTTGCCAACCCCTAATACAGACCATGACTCCTTCTCCAACACTACAGCTTGCTTCGAGATTTTCATGCAGCAAAGGAAAAAACCAATTTTTTGTTGAACAAGTTTAAATTAAATTGAGTATTCTGACACTCCCGAACAAACCAGTATGTGCAACTGACAAATTCTGAGCCTGAGGCACGCGTTAAAAGTCTAGTGTTTTGTCACACAACATTCGAAACGAATCGGAGATGTATTTCATACTTTGCCGGTTTCTCATTAAACATTCTATAGAATGCCTAGGCAATGCGTGAAATAAGAATCATTTCATACATTTCCGGCTAGTTTTAGGCATTCTATAGAATGCCGGATTTCATACTTTGCCGGTAACATATATATATATATATAAAGAAGAAAAGTGACTCACTCACTGACTCACTGACTAATCACGATATCTCCGGAACTAATAAACCTACAAACTTGAAATTTACTAGGCAAGTTCCTTTCATGGAGTAGACATCAGCTAAGAACGGATTTTGCAAAGATCGAACCCCAAGGGGCGTTATAGATAATTAGTTCTATTATCAAACTATTAGATGTACAGTCTTGAAACTTAGTACACAGGTTCCTTTCATAGAGTAGATATCCCCTACAAAATAATTTTGAAGAAAATGGACCTCCAAGGGGTGATGAGGGTGCTTAAGGGGTGTTATGCATAATTATTTCCATTTTTAAACTATTGGACGTACAGTCTTGAAATTTAGTACGCGGATTCCTTTTATAGAGTAGAGATCCGCTGCAAAATGAGTTTTGTGAAAATCAAATCCCAAGTGGTGCTGTGGGGGCCTAAGGAGCGTTATACATAATTATTTCCATTTTTAAACTATTAGACTTTCAGTCTTGAAACTTGGTACACAGATTCCTTTCATAGTGTAGAGATCCCCTACAAAATGATTTCTGCGAAAATCGACCTCCAAGGGGTGATGAGGGTGCTTAAGGGGCGTTCTACATAATTATTTCAATTTTTAAACTATTGGACGTACAGTATTGAAATTTAGTAAGAGGAATAGAATAGAGATCCTTTCATAGAATAGAGATCCGCTAGAAAATGAGTTTTGAGAAAATTGAATCCCAAGTGGCGTTGCGAAGACTTAAGGGGCGTTATAGATAATCATTTCCGTTTTTAAATTATTTGACGAACAGTCTTGAAATTTCGTAAATGGATTTTTTTCCAGGAGTAGAGTTCCGCTACAAAATGGGTTTTGAAAAGAACAAACCCCAAGTGGCTTTGCAGAGAATTAAGGGGCGTTATAGGTAATTATCTCCTTTTTTAAACTATTAGACGTAAAATCTTAAAATTGAGTAGAGATCCGTTATAAGGTGGGTTTTGTGAAAATCGCCTTCTAAGTGGCGTTGCGGGGGCTTAAGGGGCGTTATAGATAATTTTTTCCATTTTTACACTTTCGACGTACAGTTGAAATTTGATAAGAAGATTCCTTTCATTGAGTAGAGATCCGCTACAAAATAAGCTAGGAGAAAATCGACCCCCAAGGGGCACTGAGGGGGATTAAGTGGCGTAATAGATAAATATTTCCGTTTTTCAACTATTAGACCCATCTTCTTGAAAATTAGAAGGTATGTTTCGTTCATGAAATAGAGTTCCTTTTACAAAGAGTTTTGAGAAAACGGACCCCCAAAGGAGTGGGGTTGCGAGGGGTTAAGGAGAGTTATAGAAAAATTAATGTTTTTTTGAATTTAACCCATTTACTTGCAATTTGTTGAGCACGTTTCTTTAGTTGAATAGAGTTCCACTAAGAATGGAATTTACGGAAATCAACTCCAGGGGGGAAGCGGGGAGAGTTATTGGGGCGTATTGATGGACAAAATTCCCGTTTTCAAACTACTAGGAATGTAATAATAAAATTTGGTTTGCATGTTTCTTGTGTTGAATTGAAATCTGCTAAGAATGCTCTCAACGGGTTTTACGGGACGTATTGATGATAAAAATTCTGTTTTTGTTCTATTAGATTTAGGCATGAAATTTAGCAAG
The DNA here is from genome assembly GCA_019973955.1 of Trichonephila inaurata madagascariensis. Lineage (NCBI taxonomy): Eukaryota > Metazoa > Arthropoda > Arachnida > Araneae > Nephilidae > Trichonephila > Trichonephila inaurata. The sequence goes on from BMAV01009007.1 coordinate 85,573, forward strand.
TATGTTTATTTTAGGGAGTAGAGATCTACTGAAAGTTGCTTTGGCGGAAATCCGCTCGATTATTGGGTTAAGTGAGAGCAAAAAATCTTTCTACTTCTATTTTAGATATTAATAGAAATTAGAAATTATAATTTCTGTCATTTTTATATCAAGAGGCGAGAGTTACAGCTATAAATATATTTTTCAATAGAATCGAATTCTTAATGCTAGATATGAATAATTTACATATATCTGTAAACAGTATATATTTATACAACATCGTGAAATACCCTGTGAAGCGGGTGAGTAATGGCTAGTTTTCTACGTAAACACAGATCCAAATGATGAAATTCAAGACCGATTTTTTTAAAAATAACAGCAGCAATACAATTAATTTTCATTAAATATGCGACTTCTTCATTTAGTTTTTTTTTCTTTAATCTTTTTTATTTTAAGCCGCAAAAGTTAATTCGTATGAACAAAAAAAAAATAGTCAATTCATTTTACCGTGCATTGTTTCCTCATTGCTAAAAAATGGCTAATACAAAATACGATTATCGGCACACACCATACACATTGCTAGAACAACACTGCGATTACATAAATTCTTTTTTTTTATATGGTCTTTTTTTTCTCACATTGATAAGCAGACTCCTTTAATTTGGATTAGAAACTCTAAATATCTCATCACGTTTATTCAATGCCATTTCAATTCGCTCAGGAGATTTAAAATACTTATTTTCATCCTGCAAAGCATAGTTTTACTCATTTTTAATTTTCCTTTCTTTCTTCTTTAATTTCTTCAGTCAACTGTGGGAATATTTTCGCATCATTGAGCTTGTACTATTTTAAAATTAATTAGTACTCAGAATAAATTATTTTTTAACAAGGGGAGTCAAAATGATTAATATCATCTGTCTCATTTACTGAATCGTATTAATTAAAGTTTTTTGGCATTCAAAGAATAAAATTATTTTTTAAAAAAAAATGGAAGGAAATTAAAAAACAGAATTTAAACAATGACAATCCAACCAATAGGAAGTTACCTTTCAAATATATATCACTATTTCAAACACAATATCCATATTTGCAAGAAATTTTGAGAAAATTAGAACTTTTATCAGATAATGGTCATATTAATCGATCTTTTTCGTGTAGGTTTTATACAATTACCAAAAGTATTGACAGAATTTATGTGATGAAATTCCATGAAACGCTTTTATGTAGAAAAAATAAATTAAAAACAAAAAGATATTTTCTGATTCCCTTTTGGGTTTGATTCGATTTTTTTTTTTGTTTTTGTTTTGTTTAAGACACATTCTACAGCAACATGAATACTATTGGCTACAGATGTCATAAGTTTGAACCTCAGCCAAGTGATGAGGATGACATCTAAAGGTGGCACACTCCACTCTCAAAACTTCCACATCCCTCTAGGGATGTAGAGAATCAAACTCACTCAAAGGGGTGGGCTATTTTTAACCTCTCTGGCGCCCTAGGCACTCAAATTGTTACACCCCTCTCACTACTTCCAGAGTGCCCCTTCCTTCAGTTCTTACCTTTTCAGTTTTGGTTCAAGAGAGATTTTCCCTTAACTCTCTTACTCGTTTTCCTTTTGCTCCTTGGACAATCTTTCCATTATCTTCCAAGTATGAACCCGCCGTGTCCCGGTCTGGAAACTGGCAGCGTAAGGAAAGGATAATGGCATGGTTGGTCACTCTTGTTTATTTCTTACCTTACAGCATGATGGACCACCCACCCTTTTGTGAATTTGTTCACTAAATTAATTAAATCGCTTGCAATTATAGTACAGAGCCGGTGTGGGCATTAAGTCGATCTCGATCGACCAGTGGACTGTCAAGACATTTTGGGATGACCGCCTTCACATAAAACGTTAGACGCACATACTAAAAGAAACACAGGTGGTTATCAAGATAATGGAAACACCCGAGCACAAAAAAGACACAGTGAATAAAACTGCAAACCAAATTTGAGAGACATTTTCAAGAATTTACTAGACTAAAATCAAAAGTTGCATTCATGGGTTACCCCCATTTGGCAATGTTGATGTGAAAAATATAACTAAAAATAGTGTGACGTCTCTCGCGTCTTTCTGCTAACATAACTCCTATGTTCTTTGACGG